>RJWJ010005377.1:0-31064 GCA_004363605.1 Indri indri
CCTCAGTAAACGAGGTCGCGTTCTCAGCGTCGCAGATGGCTGGGGCTGTCTGGCTCCTGGACTAAGGCCGGCAGTAGACAAATGACTATTTACTGTGCTAAGCAGTCAGCCAGGAAACCGGCCGCGAGGGCCCAGATCTATTTCTTCCTTGCAAGACCATTTATGTTTCTCTTCGCGGCCCTCTGTTACCACGGAAACCGTGCCCTGGCGGGACGGAGGCTAGGACTGCCTGGCTCTGCCTCCTGCGCCTACGTTTAGTTTGGCATCCCGGCCGAAAAGGCCAGATTTTTACATCATCACTGGCCTGACTACATTGGGCTTTCTTTATGCTTGTTGTGATTTTAATGTCAATTTTCTGCAGGTGATGGGGAGCGAAGCATTTTAAGGGCAAAGGTCTAGGCGTGGCTTCGGCTTCGTTTAATGAGTTTATATTAAGTGTGGAACGCGTATGTGGACCTTTTTTTTTTTTTTTTTGCTTTTTAAAAACCTAGTCAGAGAAGGAACTGTTATATATGTGAGATAAAGAGGAGAATAGGAAAGAGTATAAAGTGTGCAATTAGAAAAATAGTTCCTCTGAAGTCCCCCGTTTGGATTCTGAAGCAGGAAAAGAATTTTTTTGAGAACGTCTAATTCATGGTCTCCCGATCCGTTTCTCGCAAGACGCAGCGACGACAGCAACGACAAACACTCAATGTGTGTGTGTGTGTGTGTGCGTGTGTGTGTGTAGTGATCCATTTGCCCCTGTGGCAACTCAGTGAGGCAGGCTGGACTCTGGTGTCCCCACCTGCAGGGTAGGACACTGGGCGAGGCCCGGCAAGTCCGGTTGCTTGCCCATGTGCAGCAGAAGGAAGGGCAAACATGGGACCAACCCCCAGACCCGCCTGCCCGCAAGGCCTGGTCTCCAAACGTGAACCAGCTGCGTGCTTTCTGCTCCCTCCTCGCTCCTAGAGCGGGCTGGCGGGGGAAAGGCCAGAATCCTCTGCACGCCTGGGGCCCTCCCTTTGTATCTGACCACGGAATCCTCCCTGCCACCTCCAAACATGCACCACTTTGTAATACCTCAAAAAAGGAGTATCCTGTGGGACAGAACTTGGGCAACCCCGATCCAGGCCGGTTTTTTCATTTTATGGAGGAGAAACTTGGGCCGGGCAAGGAAATGACCTGTCTCCGGCTGCACAGCTAATAAATGCCAGAGTTGGCACCAGAAGGTCATCCCCCGCGTCGCAGCCCAGGGCCCTGGTACACCAGCTGCCTGACATCACTGTTTCTAAACCAGACCCTGAGCCAGCAGACAGAGTCGCAGCCCCAGTCTCTAGGCCAAGCATCGGGACTAATACCCTTGCAGGATGACAGTTCAATCAGCCTCTTATTAGACGAGCAGCAGGGCTCAAGCATGCAGGGTGTTTTGCCACTTACGAAACGCTTCCACACATCTCTTTGGTTTCCAGACCTCTGGGTATATCTGAAACAGTCCAACAATGAATCCTTATTCATAAATTGTACGCCTCCCAAAATAAACTTTGAATCGCTCAAATTTTAAGTGTGGGAGGATCACTATATTTCAACTAGTAGAATCGAAGGTGTCAGGGAGAGGTGGAAATTAGCAAGGCCATATGCCAATGGCTTTAGGGAGCAAAGTTCTGCCTGCAAATGAAAGCTCCCCAGCTTAGGGTGATAAGTTAATGGTGGGTGTTGTCTTAATTTTCACATTTAACATGAATCTAGCACTGAACAGGCCCCAATATAAACATGCTTCTCTCCACTGTGTGCGACGTGCCTCCTACTCCCCGAAGAGGCATGTTGTACATATGTGCTAAACAAAACGTCAGAGTCTGCAAAAACACCGTGTAAACAGCAGTCACCAAGTGGGAGGCCTAGAACTAGGCATTATCGTGGGAAGATTTGGGGTGCAGGGAGAGATATTGTGAAGTATAGCTGTCTATTTCCATGTCTCTCCTTGAATTCTAACACTGCCAATGATGGCTTCACAAGTTTCACTGCTTGTGTTTTCCCTGCTTAAAATCAAAAAGAATACACACTAGTACTATTCCAAAAGGTGTGCTCAGATTGCAACACCCTACTCAGTGTGCCTTTGTGCTTTTATCTTTGCACGTTTTCTTCCTTTTGCTAGGCGGCTTTCTTGCCCTCTTCTGCCTGTCCACCTTGCGAAGCCCAAATCCAAAGTCACCTCCTCTGGGAAGCCCCCCCCCCCCGGATTTCCATATAAATTTATTAACACCTTCCTCGGTGCTCCTAAAGTCTGTGTGCAAGTTACCATTTCTAGTGCCTAATGTGGTCCTGTACTTTACATATGTTATCTCTGTACCCATTTGGCAGGTAAGGAAACTGAGGCTCAGTTTGTCCAAGGCCACACAGCCAATAAGTGGAAAAGCTGGCTTTGGAATCCAGATCTCTCAGACTCCGAAGTCCATGCCTTTCTACTACATAACAGGCAGCTTCCCTTACCTCAAACTTAGTCCTTCCAGGAGCAGGAGATGAATGTATTTCCCTCTCAGGGTCCCCCTACCTAGACTGTGAGTTCCTCTAGGGCACACGTGAGTCTTCTGCTCTATGCCCTGTGCCTGGTACATAGTAGATGCTAAATAAATGGTTAAATGAATCACTATGTTTGTTGAATCCCTTTACGTTACTAGTTGATTGAGCCCTGCTTCTGACAAAATCACAGTGAATGTGCATCCCTGCATCCAGGCACCCCCACCCCCACCTCCAGTGGAGAGTTAGGTAAATTTCTCAGCCAGCGGATCCATATGCTCACCCACTACTTCTCCATTTTTAACGTAATACAAATCTCCTGGAAGTTTTGTTAAATTGCAGATTCTGATTCAAAAGGGCTGGGTGGGGCTGGGTGTCTGTATTTCTGGAAAGCTCCCGGGTGTTGCTCCTGGTTTGAAGACGCCATTTGAGAACCATTGAGTCCAGACACCTCAGCAGCAGCAGCCAATGCACTTTTGTTACCTTTGACTGGTGACAAGTAATAAAATCTGTCTTGTGCATTGTTCTTCTTCCAAAGGAGATTTTAAATGCTCATGTGAATTTCAATGTTTTAGCAAAATATTTAAGTTATGCTTTGAGCTATAAACATCTGACAGCATTCACATTTGTTTGTGCCTGTAGCTTTGGTTTAATCACACCCTATCAATAAATCACAAATAAAGGAGGGAGAGGAGACACTGGAAGATTCCATTCCAGTGACAAGTGGATCGGGGCGTGGGCGAGCGTGGGGGAGGAGCAGCAGGGTATTCCCACCCAGTCTGGATGTTTTGTGACAGCACCGGAGGCTGGGAAGGAGGGTCCCCCACTGCGTTCTCATTGGGAAGGTGCCCCTTCTACATTGGCCTGCCCTGGGACCACATTCCATGTTCCGGTCTGGTCTTCTCTGTTCCTGGTAAACAGTTGGTGATGGCTTATTGATCTCCAGCCCTCTGAACCCCACACAGTCCCTTTGCTGGCATGCCAAGTCTCTTAGAGGTCAAGCATCTCCGGTCCAAGACGTTTGGAAGGAAAACACCCTCTTTTCTGTTCCTTTTCCAGATGTCCCTGGGCCAGCTGCAGTCAGCAAGAGGTGTGGCGTGTTTGGGATGCAAGGGGACGTGTTCAGGCTTCGAGCCACATTCGTGGAGGTAACAGATTTTGTCAGGAGGGACTCTGCCTGCCTTCGTTTCTTGGCTGTCCTCTCTGGGAACCCCGGTTGCTTTGTCCGCTGGGATGGCTTCGGGTGCACGCACCGCTGGGGAGGGACAGCCACGGAGGAACGCACTCCTGCTTGGCCCGATTCAGAAACATGAAAAAAGGCCTTTTTTTGGGGAGGAGGAGCAAAGATCTGAAGGAGCTTAGTGCTGCGTAAACCGTTGCAGGGTGGAGGCCACCAGGCCCAGCAGAGCAAGGATTGCTCTAGGGAGACGTGGGCAGAGGTTAGCTGGTGCCTGGTGCCTGTGTGGGAGGGGTCTGCCCTGGGGCTTGGTGGATGGGATTGATCTCCCCTCATTGTGCCATTGTCCCTGCTGCTGGGATTTGGTCTGGAGTGGCCCCTGGGACAGAAACAAAGGTCATTCTGTCCACAGTACTTAAAAGCCAGGACCTGGTCTTCATGTCTGCACAGGAGGGCCTTAAGATCCTGCTGGATTTGGATTTGCAGAGTTTATCTTTCTTTTTATTCTCTAACAACAAGGGTGAGGCCACCACATTGCACAACTCCAGGCAGTATTCACATCAGCATCTATGTGGATGGCATCCCCTGGCGTTGTGTAGGGCACAGCCTGTGTGTCTGTCCCTGCAGCCCTGGGAGAGGGCAGCTAAGCTCTGTGGAGCCCCATGGCAAAGAAGGATTTTTTTGTCGTCAGTGCCGTAGCATTGACCTTGGGCACTCGACAAGGGAACAAAGTTTGGGAAGTGTCTCCTCAGTGCTGCTGACTTCCGTTGTGTCTTGGCAATGACAGTGGTAATGACTTACTAATGAACTAGTGAAATCTTTTATATTTAAAAGTTGAAGTAAGCCTAAGCAGTAGGTATTAGTATCTCCATTTTATAGAGCAGGACAGCGAGGGTGGGGAATGGGGAGACGGCTCCTAAATGGCGGGATTCGAACTCAGATCTGCAAGAACCCGATCCCATGCTCCTAACCATTCTGCAGTCCCATGGGCTCCGAGCTTTCAAAGCAGAGACCAGTCTTTGGCTCCGTTCTCTGACAGTCCTCGACCTCAGAGCAGCTCACATGGTCTTCTGGGTGTAAGGGACCTTCAAGGTCATCTAATTCAGCCTCCCATTCCCTGCAAAAATTCCTTCTGCGAACAAAACGCTCCCCTGAGGGGGAACTCTCCACACTTCCATTTTGGCCACTTGAGCTCTGTCTTGCCTGGAAGAAAGTCAACTTCCCTATCATCTCGACCCCACTGGTCCTGAATCTTCCCTTTGGGCCTCGGGACAAGGTTGACTCCTCTTCAGCTCTCTGAAGGCATCTGGAGTGTCTCCTTTTAGAGTTATGGAGGCAGGGGGAGAATGTTCCCTGAATGCGTCCACCGAGTCCATTCCATCACGTTTTTCCTCTCTCAAGGATCACAGTCCTGCACTGCCTGCTGTCCAGCATCTGAACATGGCCTTTTAATATAGCATGTCTTGTTGCCTAGCTGTTTATGGAGGGAAGACAATTTTGCATCCTGTTTCTCAGGCTGGAAGCAGAAGTCTCTTAGCATTGTCTTAATCCCTATATTTCCTTGTCCTCCAGTAAATGATTTGAACATCAAGTGGATTTGTCTTTGAGAAATGCAGATTGTAGCTTGTAGGTCCTGCATGTCAAGTGTCATCCCCATAGGGACTTCAATTCAACCCATATTGAAGCAGTGACATCACTGACCTTTAGAGAGGAAACCCTGCTAAACCATTTTTATGCTCCAGTTTTCAGACTCTCAGTGGCTTGAAAGATATTTAAATGATCAAAGCACCAGCCAGCCTGGCTTAATAGGAAAGCCCTTCCACTGATCATCCGGGACAGAATTCAATTCCAGGTCGTTGATGACAAATTGCAGAAATGGCCATTTTAATACCATTGACGATCTTTTGGCGTTTGCCTGTGTCCTCTACAATCTGGATTCCTGGAAAGAGTGGGGGTGGGGCGAGAGGGGTGTCTGCTCATCTACAAAGTCCCAGCAGCGTGCCTGGCAGCACGAAGAGCATGAATGAAAGGAGAAATAATCTTAACACAATCTCAAAGAACATGTCGTATTTGTTAAAATTTTCTATTTCGAGTGTTTGCATTCCCGACATCTCTAATAGCGTCCTGAGATCCCACATTAGCCAAAAAAGCAAAGGGCAGCTTCCTCACCCAGCTCCATGCATGGAAGGACGGGGGAGACTTGGAGTCAGAGCACCTCCTCGCCCCTCCTGGCCGGGATTTCCTTCACTTCCTGCCTCGTCATCCTCCTTCCGTGCCCAGCTCTCTGTCCTCACTCCGCACGTGTAAGCCACTGGCACTACCTCTCGCCCACCTTCTTAGAGAAGCAGCCTCCTCATGCTTGGCTCCGAACGGGATAGGCAGAGAATATTACTGACTGTGAATAAAATGCCCCAATTCTGCAAAACCAGCACCCCTTTCTTGCGAGAGGGAGAAGACTTCTCATTCCTGCCCTGCAACACCCTTAGGGCCATCTTCTCTTTGGTACTGCTGGAATGAATCCTTGCATTCATCGATTTTAACATTTCTCAAATGGCAGCCCACTGAGCGTGAATTTGGCCTGCAAGCCTCTCAGATGACGTTCCAAGGGCCACAGTGCGTATCAGAGTATCAAAGATAAGGAGGAGCCTTGCACTGATGAAAGCTGCTTAATCTTCTTCAACCCACTGTTTCCCAAACTCGTGACCAGTGAGGGCTGAGCCTATTTCCATGCACCACTTACTAACCTCCTGGGGAACGGGGCCAGGCCAGCAGGACACCCAGATATATGCAACCCTCTTCTGGCCCAGACTTACTCTACTTTATGGTATAGTTTCTATCTGATTTTCTCTTCCTCTCCTACCCCAACGGTAAACTTCTTTCGGGCTGCAACAGGGCCTCCTCTTCATGTTAGATGACGGTTTCCCAACCTCCACACAATTGACATTTTGGGCCTGATCATTCTCTGCTGTGGGGCTGTCCTGCGTGACATGGTGTGGGATGTTTGGCAGCGTCCCTGGCCTGTACCTTCTAGATGCTGGTAGCGCCCCCAACCCCACCCCATTGGGACTCACAAAAATGTCTCCAGACATTGCTAAAGGCACCCTGGGGGACAAAATTGACCTTGGTTTTGAACCACTGATGTAGAGGCAGGCAGGCAGGCCCCTGCTGGCTGCAATCAATATTTACCATCAAACGTGCCCATCGCCTGGTATAGGAGAGGCAAAGAGGTCCCTTTGGGCTCTCCTGGGTGTGACAGGATCGCGCAGCTGCAGAGAGGTCTTCCTTGCTTAGGTCTTCCCGTCCCCGTCCCTGCGGTTGGTCTTGACCTTGCTCACTTTACTTAACAAGCTCTTAACTCGCACGTGTTAGAGCATCGGAGACACAGCACAGCCCACCTATGGTGACAGGCCGGAAGGGGAGGGGGCAGTTTTCCTCTCACACCGTGGAACTCTGGCTTTCTGAACCTTACAGCATGACACAAAGCAGCCACTTCTTTTTAATTGTCAAAGAGAAGTGTGGTGAGGCTTTCAAGTAAATGCGAACCCTCCCAGGACACGTTTCCTTCCCCTGCGTCCTGACGGAGCCTTCCCCGGAACATCAATCTCTCCAGTCCCCTTCCCCCTCGGGCCTGTCCACCAGTTTCTTGAAGAAAATTTCCACCGTATTCATCGTGCATGCTAAAGAGTTTAAAAGTTGCCGAAGTTCCATGGCTCATGAATCTTGGGAGACAATTTTAATAATTCTTTAGAGTAGAGGTTAGCAAACTTTTTTTGTAAAGGGCCAGATAGTAAATATTTTAGGCCTGTGGGCCAGATGGTCTCTGTTGTAACTACTCACCTGCTCCACTGTAGCCCCAAATCAACCATAGACAATACGTAAATAAATGGGCATGGCCGTGTTCCAATAAAACTTTATTTAGAAGAGCAGGTTGTGGGCCAGGTTCAGGCTATGGGCCACACAGACTCCAGGTTGAGAGAACATATCTAATGAATAAACCAGCCTTGCCATGGCAACCACAAGGAGGAAAAATGTGCTACTCTTTACTAATACAAGTCACATTCCCCATTCCACACAAATAGACCAATAGACAGACTGCCGTTTCCCAAATGCAGTTTCCAATCCCAAAGGCATTTCTTGTCTCAAGTTACCACTTGTCTACTGCTTCCCTTTCCAAGTTACTACAAGTTAAACTTTGAACTTGCTTTCGAAAGGGTAGTTGCTACTGGCAGGAGCCTCTGCCTCTTTTCTGGAAGTTGATCTCACTTTCTCCCCCAACCCCAGGAAAATATGCAAGTCTTGCAGATGCAGTCAGGAGGACCACTGCCTAAGCTCTGACCTAGAAGATGACCGGAAAATTGGCCGCTTGCTGATGGACTCCAAGTACTCCACCCTCACCGCCCGGGTGAAAGGCGGGGACGGCATCCGGATTTACAAGAGGAACCGGATGATCATGACCAACCCCATTGCCACTGGGAAGGATCCCACCTTTGACACCATCACCTATGAGTGGGCTCCCCCTGGAGTCACCCAGAAACTGGTAAGACAGCTTCCTCCAGTCAAGTGATTTTCATACCCTCATAAATGTTAGCTATGGCACGGGTTTCCGAATTTCAAAGATGTGGTAGCAGGAGGTCATGGTCACAAAAATGGTAGGAATGGCTATGGTTTCAGCCCTGCTCCTACATCATGTTATGTTGAAATGAAGACTGTCTGGGCCTCAGTTTTCCTCATCCATGAAATGGGCAGGTGTTCATATGCACTCTAAGGGCCTTCCAGCTGTAGTACAGGCGCATTCTTAGTTCTCTTTGGGTTCCTCACTTCCGAACAGAGGATGATTTATCACTCAAAATTCTCAGAGTCCTTGTCCTCATCTGTAAGACATTCATTTTTCCCTCAAAGTAGTCTGGGATATACCCTTTGCAAGCCTGTAAGACAGCAGAGAAACAGGCCTTTCTTATCCCTAAAAGCTGAAGGCTCTTGGTCTTAGAAGGAACAGCAAACTGGTTTTACACAGCCCTGGAGTACAAGCACCCAAAGAAGTCTTGGACAAATGGTCAGAGAGGCCCTGAGGAGGGTGGAAAGGGCATAGGCCCAGCGACAGCAAGTGACTCACACAAGATGGCACTCCGGCTGCTCCGTGCAATCCCTGGGAGCAGTACACAGTCCCCACACCCAGGTTTTGCCCGAGACCATTGAATCAAAAGCTCCGCATTGCAGAATACAAATCGCTGTATGTGAGCATTTTAAAGGACTCCAAGGTGATGCCCCAAGCAGCCACCTTCAAGATCCAGGGCTCTTGTAATCTCAACGTGCATATAAGTTACCCAGGGAGCTCATTAAAATGCACCCAGCAGGTTTAGGCCATCCTGAGACTCTGCGCTCCTGACACTCCCAGGTCATGCTGATGCTGCTGATCCCCAGGCCACACCTGGAATAACAAGGGACCAGATGATTTCTGCAAGTTAGTGAGATAAAATTGTAAAAGCTTCAACAATTTTAGAAATGCAAGCCATTTAATTAAACCTTTACTGGAAGAAAAGGAGAGCCTTTGGAGACCCGCATGGTCCTGCCCCTGCAAGCTCCGATTACTCCCTGCTCACTCACTCAAGACCTTGCAACACCCTGACTTCCTCCTTCTGGTTCTAGAACACACCAAGCTCTTGCCCTCCCCAGGGACTTTGCTCTTGCTGCTCCGTCTACCTGAAACGTTCTTTCCCTGCTCTTTGGCATGGCTGGGCTCTTCTCAAACAGGCCTTCCCCAACTACTCAATTTACAGTAGATGCCACCTGACCTCCTGCCACATGCTTTCTCTCTTTCTGACTCTTTATAAGTTTTTATTGCAAGCTGTGATTACGTTTTGCACCTCTGTGCTTAGTTCTCATCTCTTCTCCACACTGGGGTGAAGGAAGCCCACAAGGGCAGACACCTTGCCTGTCCTGTCCACCGTGGCGCCCCAGCACCCAGCACGGTTCAGGGCATGTGAGGATTGCTGCAATGTCACCCTCCAAGCCAGAGATATTCTAAGTGTGGGCTGTGGACTGGAGCCCTTCCATGAAGTCCCTGTGACTGGTGCACAATGACGAAAGTGCAGAAATTGAAAATAAATGTTGGGAAAATTTTCTAGCAATTTGACGTGCAGCTATGTGATGAGATGAGAATTCATCTCACTGAACAATTCTGCTGTGGTCAGACTCACGTGGGAATCTCACGGGGCATGCGCTGCATTCTAATCACATGAGTGAGACCACAAATCATGCTGCAGTCAGTGGAAAACAAACCTCGACCCTTCGCCAGAGAGTTTGAGAAGCACAGTTCCAAGCTGTCACTTGGGGGAGGGGATCCCTTACAGATAAAATGAAGAGAGACTAAGACTTTTTTTTTCTTAATCTGTACTTTTTGAAAAGCATAAAGCACGTTTTAAAAGAACACATCAGCATTCATGGGCTCAACCAACCATGAGGCAGGAATCGTTTCACATGTAAGGAAAGACAGAATTGCTAATTGGCCTTTGCAAGTTTTCGGGCCTAGGCAGGGCTGATTCCAGGCCACAGAGGGTGGCATCTGACAGCAGCAGAGCCAGGACATGCCAGGTGGTTCAGAACTCGGGTCTGCCTCCAGCCCCCCATGTGGGCAAGCCCTCAAGTGGGTCTCCAAGATGTCAGTGGAAACTAAAGCAAGCAGCTCATAAAAGCATTGGCTGTGGGTGTCAGGAACTGGCTGGTGAAAATCCCAAACGCTTGGACCCCAGACTAATCAGGGGACGGCACCGTCAGGCAGTGAGTAATGCTGGCTCATAAAACCGCGCGGCTGTAAAGAGCCCCTCTGTCTGCTCCGCACCTGGGGTGCTGAAGCAGGTCACTTTCCTGAGACTGGATGAGTCCCCCTTCCCACTCCCCCTCCCAGCTGTTCTTTAATTACCAAGTCATCAAGACCGACTGTGTTTGGGAGTGGGACTAAATCTTGCTATCTGGCTTCTTCCAAGCCAGAGAAATTCTTAAGCCTTTAAAGACTGGTAACAATAAGCCTAATTGCCAATGTTTATAGAGTTTTTACTGTGTGCCAGCCACTGTGCTAAGAACTATCCCTGCACAATCTCATCTAATTTTCCAGCACCATTAGGCATTCACTATTAATATTACCCTCATCTACAAAGGGGGAAACTGAGGCTCAGAGAGATGATGCAGCTAGGCAAATGTCCCACAGCTAATTTGAGTGGCAGAGCCAGGTCTTGAACTCAGGCCACCCTGACTCCAAAGCTTGGGCTCTTCCTTACTGGGACAAACCAGGAGAACTGGCAGGTGGGAGGGAGGCAAGAGGGAGCAGATAGCCTGGTTTAGCATTTCTAGGGAAGGCTGTCAAGAACAGGGAGCAGCTTGAAAGGGCCTTTGAAATCTAGCCAGGATTTGGGGGAGGCAAGAGGGAGAAGATGGAGGAAGCCGCATCCACCGAGCATTTTGCGGATGTATCTCATCAACGTCTCGCCGCTCCCTATGTGCTCAGTATGTTACAGCTCATTTTACAGGCGAGGAGAGGTGTGAGAGGAGCCTGTGCAGGGGTGGCATGCTTTCACCCTCATCCTCTGCACCCACACCCATGCAGACATCATTGGTCAGTTAGAGCACTGTTTCCCACTGTCCCACTGAGCCCTCATCGGCCTTCAGAATCCTTCTCAACACAGCACTCCAGCTTGCCACTACTGACTGGGGTTGACATGCAAGATGAAGCCCATTTACTGTCCTTGGCTGACAGCAGGACAAGAATCAGGAAGAGACGAATCAGGACTGGGTCTTCTGATTCCAGAGCCCAGGCGTGTCCTCCCGACCAACCCAGGATACAAGAGCTTCACTTCACTTTGCTCTGCATTTTTTGTTTCTCTCCTGATACAGACAGATTCTGGGAACCTCTCTGCCCAAGATGTCCCAACCAGAGTGCAGAGCACCAGATAACTCGGAAAAGTCCTCAGGGAAAAGTTAAAACCTAAACCAATCTTCCTAAGTGGTCTGCGAAAGCGCCTGTCATGTTATGGGTTATGGGAACATGACCATAGTCAGCTTCCTGGAGAGATACTGGGCGGTTCTCTCACAGGGCGAAAGCAGCACCAACTGGTTGCCCAAACCTCTGTCCTTGCCATTCCCTCCCCAAGTCTATGCCAGTCGATAATGGTTGCCTGGAGGGCGGTGTCAAGGGGGCTTCTGAAACCCCCATCAGGGGTCGATGAGCAGTGCCTGCCATGGCTGTGTGAATAGGGGAGGTGGCAGCAGTCTCAGACCACCAGGCAAGGCCAGGCACGACGGAGCACACACCAGTGGCAGCTGCATGCAGTGGCCATGACGATGCAAAGACAAAGCGGCACTCGGCTGGGGCTTTGAGCTGTAACAGGAACCCTGGATCCCAGGAGGGAAACTCCCTTTCTCTTCGCCCTGGCCAGGAACCCCGTTAGCTCTGCAGCCGCAGACACCTGCGGCCAGCACAGAGCCGGGAAAGGACGCTGCAAATGCAGGGATCAATGAGCGGCCGGCTGGCGAGGCTGCTGCTCCAGGGTTCCTGACACAGCGTGTATTTGTAAAGCTGAGCAGGGAAGGGTGTGGGCCCTGGAAGGCCAGAGAAACAAACACATCCAGGGAATGGGGGATCCCGGCCCCAGGTGATGCTTACACAGCTCACTCACCCTGAAATGACAACAAAGGGAAACACCCCCAGAAACTGGGGAACATTTCCTTCTTTGAAAATCATCCATCTTCTAGAGAGGCAGTTCCGAGGGGCTTGGGACCCAAGCTGCTGAGTTCAAAGCTGTCTCTATCACATACCAGCTGTGTGACCTTGGGGAGGCTACTTAACCTCTCTGTGCCTCAGTTTCCTATGGGGTAACATTAGTACCTTCCTCCTAGGGCTGTTGTGAGAATTACACGGGTTAGCATGTGTTGGAAGAGTGCCTGGAACATGGTGAGCACTCCCTAAGTGTTAGCTATTCCTGCCATCCATCTAACCACTGAACCTGGGAGAGTCAGCTGTCTTCGTAGGAGAAGCAATTACTCTCCCATGAGCTGAATCAGCCTGCAACCGGGGCTGCTTCAACACTTGGAGTTAGTAAGATGTTGGCCAGGCCTGATGCCCACTCTGGCATAGTGTGCAAAACTCTTGTTTCCACTTCTCCAAAATCCTTCTTTAGATCCTGGGAGCAGGCCAGGCCCTGGGCAAGAACTAGGAAGGAGGTGGTTTGGGTATATTTGCCATCCCCAGGGCCCTCTGCCCTGCCCCAGCCTGTGGGCTGTTGGGCTGCCTCTTCCCACTGTCTCTGATGGGCCCACTCCCTTTCCCCACCCGCTGGCCCCAGAGAAGGATGTCCTGTGTCTGACCCACCCAGGAGAACCTGTCCAAGTGCTCATTCCAGACCTCCTAAATCGGAATCTAAGGGTGGGCCCAGAAGCTTTTTCGAAATGCCTCCAAGTGATCCTTGTGCACCCTAAAGGTTGAGACGAGGTTCTTCAGACCTGCCTGTCTGACATGGTGCCAGAAGCCACCTGTCATTTCATACTGATCAAGAGGAAAATCCCAGTCTCCTGAGGCGGGGTCAGGACTAAGCCCTTCCCAGAGGTTTAGTTGGGAGTATGATGCATGGGCCTTCTGTTTGTCTGTGTGCCCAGGGGAGGATCAGACAACAAGTGGGACGGTTTATTATGAATTTCCATGTGAACTCCCACAATTCCAAAATGAGTCCAGCTCCAAGTGCTAAGCTATGGGACAGGCGGTTCTAAAAGGGTAGAATCAGGAAAGCTGGTGCTCAGGCTCAGGGTCACGGCCCGCATGGAAATGGAAAGTGCTTGTCCAGGATTAACAGTGAGCCTCTCGCAGCTCCCCGGCCTCTATCCCCTCTAATCTCCCCATCCCTAGGACCCACCGTGGGGAAGATTTCTGTTCATTGAAAATAAATAAATGAAGCCAAGTCGGACAGCTGCCTGTGAGCCCGTTAGTATTCAGACAGTTCCGGTCGTGTTGAAGGGGAAAGGTGTTGACTGCAGACCTTGCCGATTCTGCTGTTAGAAGGCACCTTTGCTTATTTTTAAATTAGTAAACCATGAACTGCCTTATGCCCGTAACGACTGAGTTGTACTTTTCTAAGAGAAAGCAATGTTAAACTAGGTTGACTTCTTTTTTAATTAAAGGAGTATTGCCCATGAAGTAAATGAAGTAAAAATATTCTGTTTCGGAGGAAATAAAAATCCATGTTGCAAAGCCGGCAAACCTAAAATGAACATCTACTTAAGTCACACCATTCTCTTCAAGAGCTTAAATCTGTGACTACAACTTGGGGCAGAGTAAAAGCTCACTTAGGCCTCTCTCATGCGTTACCAAAATTCATATTTCTGCCTTGAGAATCCACGGGTTTTGCAAAAGCCTGAAGAAGCCAAGACTCATTCACCAGCCTTTCCTCAGATCTGTGCCCAATGCCTGAGAAGCATGGTTGGTTGATCGCATTTTTTTCTCGCCAGTGTTTTATTGAAATAGTAGTTCAAGTAAGGTCCAGGGGCCAACAGCTTGCATCAGAGCCACCCAGGACTCTTAACTAAAAATGCAGCTTCCTGAACCCCACACCTCAACTGCTGAATTGAGATCCTGATGGGGCGGGTGGCGGTGCCTGGGAATCTGCATTTCAGTGACTTTTCCACACGGTCGTCATACATCACGCCATTTGAGAAAGACCGCTCTGAGGTATACAGCTGGTGAGTCTAATGGAAGACACAGCTCTAAAAAGACAGAAAAGTCACAGATCGAAAAGCAAAGGGAGGGGAAATCAATAACACACACGGTGTAGATGCCGTAGGTCTGTTTACCAATCCCACAACCACCCTGGGCTTTAGGATCCTCATTTTGCAGCTGAGGAACCTGTGCACAGGGAGGGAAGGACGTGGCTGCGGTGACACAGCTGGCATGCCTGGGACCAGGGCTTCGCTCTTGCTACTAAAGTAGAGGTGACACAGCCTGCCGCAGGGAGTGGACGGTCCTGCCGGAGGGTTAACTCAAACATGCTAGGGATCGTCAGGGACCAGGGAGAGGCCAAAGCACATGGCACTGCTTGTGAGAACGGGAAAGGCGGGAGAGGGCTTTTTCTTCCAGGGAGGGTAACTCCGTGAGCGAAGGTAGAAATTAAGCACATCAAGTGCAGGGCCCGTGAGAGGACAGTCCCAAGTGGGGCACAGGCTTTATGAGGTCAGCCAGCTTGTGTTACTTCTGGCATTATACTGTAAGAGTTTTATCGATTGGCGTCTCTCCAGCAAATGACAGCAGAGAAAAGGTTTGGAAATAGCAGCTTTCCCCTGGGGATAGAGGCTAACTGGTAATTGTGACCATGACTTGCACATCAGAGAACAAAGCAAAATGACCCTCGTTTAAATTCTAATGGAAAACCTGGCCCAGGAGTAAATGTAATAAGACTCCTTGCTCTTCCCAGCGCTATCCAAAAATGCAAAGTACAGTAGTCTTTGGGGAATAAGCAATAAAATAATAATTATTATTAGCAAGTAGAGACCCAGCTGGTTAATGAACAAATAGAGCATAAATGGACAGGTGCAAACAAGTGCTTTTTCTCACGTGTCGAGATTGTTCTCTGTCCCACACGGTGAACGTGGGCTGTCACAGTCACAGGAGAAACAGCGCCACTCACCAAGGATGCACTTAAGTGGCACACACACGTGTGCACACACAGAAAATAAAATTCAAATAAGTTTTAATAAATACAGATAGAAAATAGTCTGGAACGATAAACACAGAGTTGTTATCGAGCTGTCACCAGGGGCCAGTGAGGTATACTTTTTCAATGCTTTTTAAATCAAAGCACAGTCATGGCCTCTTAACAATGAGGATTCGTTCTGAGAAATGTGTCATTAGGCAGTTTCACCATTGTGCAAACGTCATAGAATGTACTCGCACAAGCCTACATGGTGCAGCCTACTGCACACCTGGGCTCCGCGGTGTAGCCTGTCGCTCCCGGGCCACAGACCTGTGTGGCCTGTCACTGCACCACGTACAGTACAGCAGGCAATTGGAACACAAATCACTAGGTGACAGGAATTTTTCAACTCCATTATACTCTTGTGGGACCACGGTTGTATGTGGTCCATCATACACTGAAATGACTGTGTAACATGTAAGGCGTGCACATGTAAAGCATGTGCATCTTACGTGTGCAGCCCGCTGAACTTCACAAGGAGACACTGCTGTGGCACTGTCACTGAGATCAAGATATAGAACATTTCCTACACACAAGGTAGATAGAGATTGTGTATTTTTTTATATTCTTTCTCTCATCTGCGTTTTCTTATTTGTGATAATGGACAGACAGTACCTTCTTAATTTGAAAAAAAAAAAGCTACATTAAGTTAAAAAATAAAGACTCCATGTCTTTCAGATGCTGATACTATTGGAAGGTATTGCATTTTGAGTTTTAAGTGAACTCTGTCGTTGCCTCTTTGGCCGATGGAGCCCCGTCCGCATCACACGTCTCTCCCTCCTCCCCCAGGGCCTGCAGTACATGGAGCTCATCCCCAAGGAGAAGCAGCCAGTGACAGGCACCGAGGGCGCCTACTACCGCCGGCGCCAGCTCATGCATCAGCTCCCCATCTATGACCAGGACCCCTCTCGCTGCCGTGGACTTTTGGAGAATGAGTTGGAAGCGATGGAAGAATTCGTTAAGCGATACAAGAGCGAGGCCCTCGGCGTGGGAGAAGTGGCCCTCCCGGGGCAGGGCGGCTTGCCCAAGGACGAGGGGAAGCAACAGGAAAAGCCAGAGGCCGCGGAGACCGCTGCTCCTACCACCAACGGCAGCCTCGGAGACCCGTCGAAGGAAGCGGAATACGTAAGTGTCTCCCATGCCTCTGGCCTGGGCTGCACAGCCAGGGCCCCACCGTGAGGCTTCGTGCCTTCATTCGTGCATTTATTCATGAATTCATGCATTCAGCATATATTTGTTGTTCATTTACTCTGTGCCAGACACTGTCCTGTGGAAAATAATACAAGGTCACTGCCCTCGAAAGACTGATAGCACAGGGGAGGTCACAGGCAACCAAACTGCCATGGCACAGAGAGACGGCACCCACCCAACCTTGCCTGGAGGTGAGGGTAGGCTTTCGGAGGTTGGGCAGGTACGAGCTGGCCTCTGAAGAGTGAGTAAGGGTTATCCATGCCTCGGGCTTCGAGGGGAGCACGCACAACAAAAGCCGTGAGTTTGAGAAAGCATGGTGCAGTCAGAGCATTAAAAGAAGTCCCATGTGACTCAAAGTTCGGCCTGCCTGGGGAGCCAGGGACGCAAGGCTGGGAGGGTCGCCACGGAGCCGTGCCGTGGAGAGCCATGGCACCCATCCATTCATCCCTCAAATACCGATGAGCTTGTATTACCTGCCACCCCCCAGGAAACCAAACAAGCAAAGGACACCGTCCCAAACTGCAGAATGCCATGGACTTAGGACTGTGTTCTCAGGGCTGCGGGCAGGCTTTCGGTCAGAGGCATCACATGGTCCAAGCGGTGCTTTCGAAAGTCTCTTGTAGTAGTGTCCTAGTCCATTTGCTGTTACTTATAACAGAATTCCTAAACCTGGGTAATTTACAAAGAAAAGGAATTGATTTCTTACAGTTATGGAAGCTAAGTCCAAGGTCAAGGGGGCCCATCCGGGTAGCGCCTTCTTGCTGGTGGGGTCCCCCTGCATAGTCCCCAGGTGGCACAGGGCAGCCAGGGGACCGAGCGTGTTCACATGGTCACTCAGGTCTCGCTTCCTCTTCTTAGAAAGTCCCTCCGTGATAACCGATTAGTCCATTAATCCATGAGTGGATCGATCCATCCATGAGGGAAGAGCCCTCAACCCAATCGCCTCTTAAAGTCCCCATCTCTTAATACTGCCACTTTGGGGGTTAAGTTTCAACATGCCTCTCTCGGAGAGGCCTTTCAAACCCCAGCAAGTAGCACTGTGAAGTGCTGTGGGGGGTGCGCCCCTGCAGGCCGTTTTGAGAAAACAAAAGAGCAGCCGGTGTTTGGGAGATGACAGCCTCAAGGATTGGTTTGCCTTGAACTGCCCCACAGGAGGCAAAAGGAACAGCTTGAGACTGGTGCCACATGGGGCTAGGGCTCACTCAGTTCCGGCCCCCAGTCCCCTTTACTTTTTTCTCCCCTGCCCCCATCAGCCAAGTGGCCTCATTTCTCTCTATAGTATTTGACATTTGGAGATAAAAGTCCTAACACACGGGTCCTTGAGCACATCCCCTGCCGTGCTGGGACAGGCTAACCGTCACCCAACCCAAGGAAATGCCAGAACAAAGGAGGCTGCTGCCACACCCAGAGAGGGCAGGCTCCCTCTCCCCTGGAGTTACCCAGGCTAGTTGTCTGAAACCTGCTCTTCCAGCTCCAGCCCCCATCTCATGAGCACAATCTGGGATTTCTAAGACAAAAGAACAACGTTTATTTTCTCTGCTACAGATTTGACAATAACGTTGGAAAGACCCATTTCTCAGGAAGAATATGTGTGCTAGGAACTTTTTAAAAAATCAGATCTAGGGTGGGCAAGGGGGCTCATGCCTGTAATCCTAGCCCTCTGGGAGGCCGAGGCGGGAGGATCACT
Source organism: Indri indri (assembly GCA_004363605.1). Taxonomy (NCBI): domain Eukaryota; kingdom Metazoa; phylum Chordata; class Mammalia; order Primates; family Indriidae; genus Indri; species Indri indri. The sequence goes on from RJWJ010005377.1 coordinate 18,278, forward strand.
ATAGCTCAGGAATTCGAGACCAGCCTGGGCAACGGTGAGACCCCGTCTCTATTTTCATAAAAACAACCAGAACAGCAAAATCAGATCTAGTTACCACATTCCATAAACTGGCCTTCCTTGCCTTACCCCAATCCTACCCCTCTATACACACCCGAATGGCTGTCTGTCTGATAATGCCAAGTTGGAAGGAGACCTCTGAGTCTCTGTGACATTTCCACATCGCCATTCCCGAGAGAGATGCTAGGCCGAGAATGTATTTTGCTGTTGACTGAGCCCTGCAAATTTGTTCTGTGTGGAACTGTGGCAAAGGCAGCCTGAGATCCCCGGTCCTTGCCTGCAGTCAGCTTTCAGAAATACTTGTGACACTTGGGAAGAATTCAAATAACAGTACTAGACAGTACATGGTAAAGTCCACAGTCAGAAAATAAGTAGGGAATCCGAAGGAAGCCCATTATGGGTGGGGCTGGGCTGAGCTGGCTGCAGAAGACAGAATTCTTTGCCCTAACCACAATTTTAATTCAGTAGCTATGTAATTAGTTACAATGTCTGTAACGGCCTCTAGATGCTGAGGTTTTATTCAGCTTTGTAACTGCAGCAGGAGTCATTGATAAAAACAGTAGATACTCAGTAAATATGCCATCCATGAATGAATGTATGAATGTTTGAACTCAATTGGGCCTTGAAAGATGGGATCGATTTGGACGGCCACGTTGCCTAGGAGCACAGTGAGAGTCCAGTTCCACATTTATTAAGCCCCTGCTCTGTGCCAGCCACTGTGCTCACGCTATGAGGATCTTTCTTTAATTCTCACAGTTGCCTGGTAGGGTGAATTTTACCAAACCCATTTTACAGGTGAGGAATCTAAGATTCAGCCACTAGGTAACCGTTCCAAGATCCTGCAGTTTCTAAGAGGCAATATTCTTTTGTACTATGTGATGCCGAGTTATTTGATCTGGGAAGAAAGAAGACAGGGTGCTCTTATTTAACTCGCTGTTTATCTGCTTGGAGCGGGGGAGCAAATCCCAATACAGGCAGCTGTACAGCAGACGGGCCGCTGGTGTGGGCGTGGCCGCGCTCCCTGCGTACCCCAGGGACAGCCACCTTAGGCACACGTCTGTCCAGCCGTCCTGTGTGCGTGTGTCCCTCTCCTTCCTCATCAAAGGGCAGCGTAGAACCGTTAACAGAGCCAAGCACCAGGCAGGGAGCCTGATTTCTGCTCCCCTGGAGAGGCAATGAAATTGTCAGGGCCTTCAACTTGAGAATGCAGGTGTGGGGAGGAAATTGCAGGACTCAGCCTGACACCCCCAAACCAAACAGAGATCTGTGGGGGAAAATGAAGGGCAAAAAGAGAGACATGTGAAACATTCTGGAACTCTGTTGGTAACACCTGCCTGTTATTATTCATGGCAGTGATGGTTATGACGACTGTCAGCAGCCTCAGCTCAACGGGTGTTGTTCTGAGCCCAGGGCAGTGCTGCAGGGCAGTATCCGATTGACAGCTCACAACCGCCCACGCAGCCATGTGAAAAGGCCGCACCTCCCCAGCCTGCTGGGCCTCAGAACTGGGGAATGGCGTCCACCAGAAATCAAGTCCATGTTCCTTCCCATTTCCCAAGGCTTATTCCTGGGAGTGGAAACCAATATGTTGCCACAGAAGGGTCATGTGGCCCATTTGGGGGACATTAGAGTGAATAAAACAACATGGGTTTCCTCGTGGCAGGACTTCTCAGAGCCTTTAGTAGGTGATTTAGGTGATTCTTAAACTCAAAGCACCTGGAAGGCTTGTTTAACTCCAGAAGGCTAGATCCCACCCTCAGAATCCCTGCTTAGTAAGTGCCGGGTGGAGCCCGAGAATCTGAATTTCTAACAAGTCTCCATGATGCTGATGTTGGCCCGAGGCCACACTTTGAGGACCACTGCTAAGAGTGTTAAAACTCACCTTAGATGTGAGCTCAGCAAAAACGATATCAGCAGTCTGGTATATAGTGAGAGTCCAGGAGATGAGAACGTGGGCATTTTCTAGATCTATTTGGCCTCAGCTTTATTTATGTATTTATTTACTTGGGGGGGTACCTCAAGGGAGCCCCCTTTGGGCATGCTGCACGGTACTCCCTGTTCCTTTCATTGTCTGTGGGGAGTCCTGGCGACAGGCACAGAATCTACGACACAGTTCACACCCCACCCTGACCACCTGTCCTTGTGTTGCTGAGTCCCAGCAGCATGAGGCCCACTGGCCCCACTTTCCTCCGTGGAGCCCTCAGTGGGGCTCACTTGGCTCCCTGCCCTGCCAGCCTGCTGGGGTGACATCCTTCCTCCGGGACCTTGGGAGGGGCTCAGGTCGCAGCCACAGCAGGGTCAGCCCACTGCATCCTCCTTCCACCAAACTGTCCCCAGTAGAAAGTATTATCCACACCGGAGAGCAATACTGCCAAAAGCCTTGTGCAAAAGCCCATGTGGAATTCCAGGAAAGGGCTGTGCTTTGAGTGAACCCAGCTAACAGCAGGCCAGCCAGGTCGCAGGGCACGAGGCCGTCGCAGCGCAGCCCACCCAGATGGCTGGGCTGTCCAGTTGTGCGGATCTGCACCCCACCCCCAGCTTTCCAACCCCAGGCTTCAGACGGGCCCAGGGACAGGACCAGGACGGGGCAACCTAAAATTAGCCTCGGCACTTCTGTCTAGTTGAGAAATGAACCCAAGAGCTGTGGCCACCCACGCCTACCTCGGGCAGTCCTCTGAAAGCGTTATTATTGCACGGAGGTTAGGAGAGGCGGAACACCATGGGAAATGCCTTCAACCACCAGGCTGTCAGAGCAATCCCTCTTCCAGAGGAAATACCAGACCAGAAGATCCCAGCCCCAGATACTAACTCACCCCTGTCACTCCCCAAGAGGCCCTTTTCAATCACTAAGGCCAACTGAAACCTAACAATACTCAGACCCCCTTTCCCTCCTTTGTCCCAGTGGGGGGGGGATGAGGTGAGAATAGGGAGGGGAGACAGGCAGCCATTCCAGCACAGCCGGCACTCTGCAAGGTCTCAATGCCCTTAAATCTTTGCAACACCCTGTGAGAGGTATGAGAGACGTTGGGGTTGCTATACCCATTACACAGATGAGGACCCTGAGGCAGGGCAGGGTTCACCAACTTGCTGATGAGTGGTGGGGCTCTAAGTCAGCCCCAGGCCTTTCTGCTTCGCTGGTGTGTGGAGTCTGAGCAGCCTTGGGGTGCAGCCTAGGTAGGGTGGGGCCAACAGTGCCAGGGGGTGTGCGTGTGAGTGTTTAGGTTTGCTGGGGCGAACGCAGGGTTTGGAGTGACTCCCAGCTCAACCCACTGAAAAATCTGGGAGCCTCTTATCTGCGTGCCAAGAACAAAGGAAGGACATCCCTGGCCCACCCCGGTTTCCTCCAGCCTGGGTTCCCGTGGGTCCTGCGGGCATCAAACGGTTCCACGGCCAGGCAGCTGCTGGCTCCAAGAACCTGAACCAATTCACACTAGTCTGGTCGACTGGTCACACCAATTCACCCCTTATCCACTCGCCAAGCCCTGTGCTCCCCACCTGGGTGGAATCTGGGCCCCAGCCCTGTGTGGGCAGTGATCTTAAATGCTCTGATTGTTAACAGCTCTCACAGCCATTTCCCTGCATTTAGGGAGCTTACTGGATATTTTCTCAGAAATTAAATACACAGATTTCCTGGGCATGGTTATTTTGCCCAGGAATTTCCGCCCCTTCCCACACACCAAACTTGTAACTGAAGAAAGGGGAAAGGAAGCCAAACATAGCACTGAATGTAATCTCTACTCTTTAGTAAGTATCGCTTCTGCCAGGAGCCTCCCCCTGCCTTGCCCTCCCCCACACCTCCCCCATCCCAGGCCAAGCGACTGCCCCGAAGAGAGCAAACTTAGGAGGAGGGGAGTAACTCGAGAGAGCTCGAAGATGCTCCTCCTCCTCACAGTCGTAAAGATGGTGAGTATGGTCCCAGCTTATCCACCCGGACCCTGCTGGAAGCACAGTCTGTGCTCCATTTCCCCACAAAAATGCAGAGGGGGGTCAGGAGGCCTTGGGCCCCTCCCTCCCACTGACAGTCTGCCTCTCAGATGGAAACTTACAGCAGCTGGCGGCTCAGCCCGACTTCAGCCCCAACAGAGGGACATATTTGTGGGCGAGGGACTTCCAAGCCTTTGTCTGAGCAGATGTTTGGCTTGTGGGATGGGAGGCTGGCTGGCTGGAATCCGAAACCACCACCCTTCCCCCCTTTGCCAGCCATCTGAGCAGGATGACAGGAGGGTGGGAGGCCCAGGGACAAACCTGGGGTCACTCGGCCAGAGGAATCCCTGCTCCCCACACTCCAGCCACACCCTGCCTCGGGCACCAAATGGCAGGAGCCTGGGAGCAGCCCACAAAATCACCATGGTTACCAGCTTCTCATCCTCCCCCCTCTTTATAGTGGAGATATTTTAATGACATTCAAGGAGATCTGTTTTCCAAAGAAAATTCCCTTTCTCCCACTTTTTATACTATAAATACTTTCCCATCTTGCCACATGGCATTCTTAAGCATTTTTGTTCTTCTTTTGAGTAGGCTACATAATATTCCATTGACTAAAACAGGGGTTGGCAAACTTTTTCTGTAAAGGGCAGATAGTGAATATTGAAGGCTTTGCTGCCACGTGGTTTCTGTCGCCACTAATCAGCTCAGCCCTTGTAGCATTAAAACTGCCACAGACGGTATCTAAACAGAGCACCTTGGCTGTGTTCAAATAATACTTTGTTTACAAAAATAGGCGGTGGGCTGGATTGGGCCCACAGATGGATGCAGTTTGCTGACTCCTGAGCTAGAAGAATTTAAAAAACAGTAGTGTTAGCTTTTTATTAATTACTTTGGTTTTATCCAATTTTGTTTTGCTGTTGCTAGGTTAAGAGATGATGATGGTGACGATGATGTATGTCATCTGCCATTCATTGACTACCTTTGTCGTGCCAGGCACTGTGCCAGAGATGTTGCATGTTATTTAATCCTGACAATTATCCTACAAAGTATATCATCCCCTTTTTATGGAGGAGGAAATTAAGAGACATTCCCAGCAAAGTTAAACAGTGTTTCAAACTTCAGGTCACAACCTGTCAGTGGATAGTACATCAGTGTTGTGAATTACAATCAGAATTTTTTTTTTTTTAATTGAAAAGAAAAAGTGTTTCGGGGTAGTAAATTTTAGGGAGGAAACTTTTGTTTCAGGGGTGTGTGTGTGTGTGTGTGTGTGTGTGTATTGGATCAGGACATAAAATTTATTTCCTATTGTGGATCATAGACAAACACAAAAATTTCAGAAAACAAAGTTGAGGAAGTAGTCTAGTTGGGGAACGGTTAAGCCAGAACTGTGAACCCAGACCTGCGTCACCCCAAACCACACACAGACTCCACGTAACAGGAGCCCACTCTCCACAGCATGTGCGCAGCTCTGAGCATCGTGTGCGGCCACTGTAATGCAGGTGGAAGACGACTTCCCCTCTCAGCTGCGGACCAAGCAGCACCCTTTTCAAGAAGCCAGTCCTCGAGCCCGTGCTCACCGAGCTGGGTTCGAGAACAGCCCAGACTGTGTTCTCTTGTGCAGGGAACATTTAGGAAGCCTTTCTGGCTCCATCTCCCCCTTCCTCACATAACGGGTCCTTTCACCTTGCTGGGGAGAGAGCCCCGTAACTGGTACCTGCCCCAGGAAGAATGCCAAGGAGGAGGGGTGGCTGACAGCAGCGAGCACCAGCGCCAGTGTGAGGCATTTGCTACCAGCCAGGGCCTGCCACGTGTTACAGATGGGGAAACTGAGGCTCGGAGGGGTGGAGGATTTGTCCAAGGGCTTCGCCAGTGAGGAAGGCCTGGTAAGAACCACATCCCAAAGCCCACGCGCGACCTGACCGTTCCACACCAGCCTGCTCGTTCTGCACCGCCGGAGCCACGATATGGAGGAACAGCACTCAAGAGCTCCAAGGATGCCAGAAATGATGCTGGGTCAGAAAAGAGAAAAAAATCCCTCTGGGATGCATGAGGCTATGAAGCGAAGATGGTAACAATCACCATAAGAGGAGATGGGGAGATGCTGTTTATAAATAAATTGTTGAGTATTTGTGTTGGAAAGAACCCAGCGCCTGAATTCAAGGCCTTTGTATTAATATTTACTGTATTGTAATAGTGAGATTTTCACAAGGCTCTCTGGGTTTAGACTGGGCAGGCCTTTGGAGAAGAGCCTTCCAGAAGAAAACAACGCCACAGGGACAGAACTTCTGGCAAGCCCGAGGCAGAGATCATTGCTGCCGCAGAGCGCTCTCCGTGTCTGCTGCTCCCGCTCCAAAGGCCAACACAGCTCAGTCCTTGGAGACGGTTCTGCAGCCGCGTGACCCTTGGCCACTGTCCTGGATCTGCCATTGCCTGAAGCACTTGTGTCTCGGTCACTTCCATTTCGGAAGCCTTGATAATTCTGCATGTCTCTGGATACCTAACGCTGCATAGCAAACCATCCCAAGGCAGAGCGGCTCACACCAGCGTGATCGCTGTTGCCCACTGATCAGCATTCTGGGCAGGGCCAAGCGGGGACAGCTCGTCTCTGTGCACTCTGCGTCATTCGGAGCTGCTCACAGGCTGGGGCTGCAGCCATCCAATGCTCGTTCGCGCATTTGGCTGGATGCTGGGAAGACGCACAGCTGGGCCCAGACCAGCAGGGCCTTTGGGGACACTTGCTCTACCTCTGTGTGCTTTCTCCACGCGGTCACCCTCACGTGGCAGCTGCAGGATGTGGGGACTTCTTTCCCGTCCGCTCGCAGCTCCCACGTGTGTGCTGAGAGGGAGCCCCCAGCAGACGGCTGTACTGCCCTCGTGACACCTCGGAGGTCACATCGCATGGCTTCTGCCACATTCTGTCCTATAGACCCGAGTTTCTACGTGGAACCGTAGCTGCAGAAAGGAACTTAAATTCCATGTTGGTTGGAACAGTGTCCAGGAATTTGCCACCATGATTTAAACACAGTGCGACTAAGGGAGCCCCACACACCACACCAGGGTCTTAGCTTAGGTGACAGTTGAACGTAAAATGCTCTTCAGCTTTCTCTCAGCTGGCGTTCACAACTGCAGAGGCCCCAAGTACAGAATACTCAAAACCTTTCATTTTAACTCTTTTCAGTGAAGGATCCTGCACTTTTGAACAAGACAGGGCAAACTGGCCTGGCACAGGGAGAAACCTCACATTTGTTCTGCTTCTGAAAGGTTTGTGCCACAGCTCCTCTCGAGGGGGACAACAGTCTGCAAACAAAGTGGTGTGGAAAATGCGAGAAACATTCTCATGAGCAAGCTCTACTTTTAGATAGCTGGGAGTGTGAACAAGAGCCAACTGATATGCTCAGGATAAACTGTTCCTCTCCGTGCCTTTTACCATAATCCCAAAGAACTTCTACTTGCCCACAGCAGCTCCTTGAGAGGAAACAGCCAGAGAATGGCCGCATTGGGCTTTCTGAAAAACAATCTAGAATTAAAACATTCCAGGAATTCAAATTGGCCTTTGTTGTAACTGAGCCAAACTGGTGATATCATTTTTGCTGAGCTTATGTATAGGGTCATCTTTAAACACTCTATGCCGTTGGTTCTCAAAGTAAGGGCCCCTGGCCCTGCCTGAATCCCTGGGGAAGTTGCAAATCCTTGTGCCCCACCCCGGATCTACTGAATCAGGCACTGTCGGGGGAGGGGGGGGCAGCAGTCTGTTTTAACAAGCCCTCCAGGGAATGGGGAAGCAGGTGCAAGCCTGAGAACCACTGTCTTAGAGGGGCTGGGATCAGAGAAGGGGAGAAGCAGGCCCCCCAAGCCGGGGACAGAGTGAGCTGGGTCTGGAGCAGTGGCAGACGGCAAAGTGACTTGCACAAGTCGACCCTCTGGCCTTGCCCAGAGGGAGACAACTGACATGGGACACAGCAAAGCTCATCAGTGGGAGGAATGACCCTCCTGCTAGTCTGCATGCTTGTGGTGGCGCGGAAGGGAAGCCCAAGCCTCCAAACCTGCCTCCAATATATCTTCGTTGTCTAGGAAAGTGCTTTAACCCCTCTGAGCTTAGTTTCTAGCCTACAAGGAGGGCTGAGGTAAGGATAACAGGAGATTTCAACTAATCATTATTGAGCCCTTATAAAGTCCAAAAATTTCCTTATCTCATTTAATTCATGCAACAACCCCATGATGTTGCTATTATTACTATGTCCATTTGACAGGTGAAAAAAACTGAGGCACAGAGAAGTTAGGTAACTTGCCGAAGGTCACACAGCTACAAACCCAGGCAGCCTGACTCGAGGTCTCCCTTCTCAACCACCCATTGAAATTTAGAAATTGTAAACTTCAGTACCAAGGATTGTGGGAGGAAATTAAGTTTGTGTGGAGAAAGACAAGGCCAGGACAACAAGACCAACCCAAGCGGACTGAGCATTCTGATCTTGGTTGCCAGCCTGTCCCCGGTGGCCGAGGGGCCACCAGGCTGACACATCCAGGACAACCTCAGATATGTCATCCTTTGAGACAGCTGGGAAAAAGGCACAGAAAATAACTCATCGGCAAGGAGAGAAAATTGCTTCCTGACTCATGTTGACAGGACATCTTGTTTCCATAAAATGATAGTGCCACTGTTTGCTGAAAAGTGCTGGCTACTGGTAGTTACAGGGCCAAGAGCCGGGGGTGCTAGGAAGAACAGTGAGGGAGGCAACACTCCTCCAAGAGGGGCTTGAAAAACACTTTCCGACAGATGAGACAGTTGAGACCAAGCCCCATGAACGTGACTCTCCCTTCCTCCATGCTACCGCCAGAGTTCTCTCCCTATGGTACAAATCAGAGCATCGCACTCCTCAGCTCAAGAACCAGTGGTGGCTCCCCACTGCCTCCAGAGTGAAGTCCCAACCTGTAACCTGGGTTCCGAGCCACCCGTGATCACCCCAAACTACCTCTCTGACCTCACATCCCCCCACTTCCTTCTGTGGGTCGCGGGGACCTGCCGATGCTGCCCAGACAAGTTCGGGTGCACCTCTGCCCCTCAGCCTCCCCTGCATCCACGCCAAGCAGAATCTGGGCATTTGGGGTGGGGAGCCCCACGGACGTATCTTGATGCTACTCCACTCAGTGCCGTTTGGGGGACCGACAGGAAGGCCTTTCTGTGTGGGTGGGAAAGGGCTGGAAATTTCTCTCCTAACACTTAGAAGCCAGACAGAAACTCACTTTGCACTCAAACAGCCCTGGCAAAACAGTTCACAGTTCCCAGCTGTGCCTAGGCGTTGGTGAAAGTCCGTGGTGCAGAGGCGTCGCCGGCTTCCCCAGTGAGCTCCGGGCGGCTGGGACCCGGTCACGTGAACAGCAGCTGGGTCTCACTGTGGCGAGGGACTCAGGCCGTTCACTCTCGTGGGCACGACTGAAACCACCAGTCTAGCACGTTCTGAGGAACATTATCAGGCAGTCGGGACCCCGTTCAAGATATATCCGGCTGACCGACCACATTCCTGATGCAGACATTCACTCACCAGCTACGATGCTCGGAAACTGCTGTCAGCACAGGGACGTTCCTTGTCTTCCAGTTTTCTTTTCCTAATTTTCACCATTTTTATTTACTCTTCAATATGTAAGAGTGTATTGAGTATGTGTTTAACGTATTTAATTTAAGAATGGTAAGTGTTCAGACTCTGAACATGTGCTTCTCCATCTTTATGTGGCAAAGCAATAAATATTTCTATGTTGTCTGACACATGGTCAGTGCTTAGTAAGTTTAAATTGTCACCTAAAGCCAAGGTCAGAGGGCACATGCTAAATATTTTAGGATTTGTGAGTCAAAAGCCAAAATTGAGGATATTATATAGGCACTTTATGTAACAAGACAGAAAACAAATTTCCATGGGGTTTTTATCGATGAAATTCAAAATATGATAATAATTGAGCGCAGGTTTTTTTTTTTAAATGTAATTCTACTGATGAGAAAAATGGAGTTCTTTTTTTGAGAGAAAACATTTCACTTAATTGGAGGGTGAATGTAAAATTCATTCTTCATTCTTGCGGGTCTTACAAGAACAGACAGTGGCCGGGCTTGGCCACGGGCCTCAGATTGCTGACGCCAGATCTAAAGGCCACAGGATGTAGGAGAAAGAACCTTGGCTTTGGAGTTGGGCTGGCCTGTGTTCAAGGCCGAGCTGTGCCTCCTGTCAGCTGTGGGGTGTTGAGCCACTCGCTGAATCTCTCTGAACCTCGCTTGTGCCACATCTAGGAGAGAAAATAATGATTTCCCCAATAGAGAAATAACTCTAGAAGGGAAATGACTCTCTCGGGTGTGTGTGCAATGAGTGCCAAGTCCTGAGTGCAGGACTGGTCGTAGACATGCCCTAAGGACATGACGGCCATCATCATCATATCATCAGCATCATCATCGTCAGCGCTGAAGAGCGGGGGATGACTCCAAAACGGCCCAACAGATTTTATGGATTGAGCATGTCAAGTCCTCACTCTTCGGGGGGCGAGAGTAGGTGAGTTACAAATGCGCGAGGGATGAGCACCTGAATGGATGGGTGAGCAGCTGGCAGCTCTCTCTGCTCCTGGGGACCAGGCGGAAGAGAGGAATCTCGGACTCTCGCAGTCCAGTTCTCCCAGGCACGCTCACCCTCCCCATGCAGTCTTTTTCCGAACCACAGCTAAGGAGCGACATAAGTTGAGCTCCACCTTGTCGTGGCTCCTGAGCTGGCCAGCGAAGGTGTTACGGGTAGTAAAAGACAGATAAAGGAGCCCCGACGGAAAGAGGACCAGAGGCAGCCAGGGGCTGACTGCATTAACTGCCCAGAGGCCGTGTGGGGAAGCTGCTTCTCCCCTTTAGCCCTCGGGCGCGCTATTCCTCTGCCACATCAGGACTCACTCTCCTGGGACCTCTCAGCACTTCAGATAACCCCCTGACTTCAGTGTCCCCACCAGACCGAGCTCGGTTCCCACAGAAAGCCACAGAGTCAAGGGCTGAAGTTTGAATCCCAGTTCTGTTTCTTGGCTGTGCCCCTTGGACAAGCTATTTCATCTCACTGGGCCTCACTTTTCTCATCTGTAAAATGGGTGCATCTCCTATGTACCCGCATTACCTACCCAGAAGGCCGATATGGGGATTTCTAAGCCCTCATCTCTCAGAGAGGCCTCTCCTGCTAAGGTGGCCCCTGCCGGCCGGCCCCCAAGTCACTCACTTGCCATTCCCTTACCATAGTACTCATCACACTCTGTGATTATCTCATCTGTTTGTTCACATATTTCTTTTCTTCCTCCCCCTCACCCCTAGTCCCAGGCTCCCTCAGGGCTCCAGCCTTATCTGTCTGGGTTACTGCTGTGTCCCCAGCACTCAGCCCAGGGGTTGGCACACAGTAGGTGCTCAGTAAACATGATGGAGCACTGAAAGGCAAGAGTGCCCTGAAAGCTCCCAAAGGCTGTCCACATAACTGTCTCTGGAGCCCAGCCCTCTGCCACACTTCATCTAAACCTATCTCCAAGGTGCAGACAGGATCATCGTCTGCTAGTGTCTTCCACACTCACCTGTTGTCCCCTAGGTAGGAAGTATGAGGTTGGAGGGCAAAGGTCGCCACATATTCTTTGCTCCTCTACCATGTGCCAGCACTGGGTGTATGTGAAGGCAGGTGTAATCAGGTGTGGCTCCTGCTTCCAAGGTGCTTCCACCTAGTGTGGACAGAACCCATTCAAACAGTCATACAGAGAAAGGCGAGAAGAGAAGCTTTAATACAGGCTTGACTGCCCTTGCAAGAGAGTCAGGAAAGGTTTCCCAGAACAAAAGATCTTCAAGTCTGAGATCCGAAGAATGAAAAGGAGTTAACCAGGCAAACAGGAGTTGGAACAATGTGCCAGGTGCCCTGAACAGCAAGTGCAAAGGCCCTGCGGCAAGTGGCACATTCTTTTATTCAGCAACTGCAGATGGGGAATCTATGTGTTCTGGGCCGCATAGAGGGTCCCGGGTCAGAGCAGTGGCCAAACAGCCTTTCCCTGCCCTCTGCAGCTGACCACCTAGTGGAGGAGACAGCCTCAAATTAACTGATCACTCAGACGTCCAGAAATATCATGAGCTAACAACATTGACTGAGTCCAGAGGATGTGCCAATCCATGGCTCTCAAAGTCCTTTTGGTGGATCTGTGAGATCAAAATTATGCATGAATTCCAAGTAATTTATGCAGACAAATTCAGCCTTGAGGAAGTAGAGCAGTCTATACACGTGGAGCACACAGTGACTTCTTCCAAAGAGAACAGTGTGGAAAGGAGGGAAAAAGAGTTACTTTACCATGGAGGACTTGACAGACTGCTCTGCCGGGTGGTCAAGACCAACCCCACCGTGATTGGTCCTGGCCATAGGATGCAGCCTTGGTGGGACACGAGGACAGCAGCAGTTTGCCTCTATGATCTTCCTCCCAACCTAATCATGATAATAATGTCGGACAAATTCCAATTGAGGGACAGTCTGCAGAACACCTGACCAGTACTCCTCAAAACTGGCAGGGTTGCCAAAAGCAAAGGAAGTCTGAGAAACTGTCACGGCCAAGAGGAACCTAAGGAGACTTGACAACTAAATGTAATGTGATATCCTGGGTGGGATCCTGGGATAGAAAAAGGACGTTAGGCAAAATCTATAAACATCTGAATAAAGTTTGCACACTAGTTAATAATAACGTATCAACATTGGTTAATTAATTGTGACAAATATGCCATATTCATGTACCATGTTAAGAACAGGGAAAACAGGCCGGGTGCGGTGGCTCACGC
>RJWJ010005377.1:31164-68843 GCA_004363605.1 Indri indri
TCCTTTTCCAACTTTGTATCATTGTGAGGCCAGATTTTCTTCTATATTTCAGCCAAAACAATATACTGCAAAAGACGGAGTGCAGAGCAGCCCTGGAGTCTGGCTATCTTAAGGGAGTCATCAGAGAAATTTGCAAAAATGTGACACGATGTCTTAAACTTTCCTTCTTACTGAATTTTTTTGTTTTAGAAGATATGGTTTTAGTTTCAAAATTGTGTGTTAACATGGTATAGGTTTATTATTGCCATTTTAAATGAATTAATAAACAAATACTTAAATTTTTCTTCATTTTTAGTTTGTCTTGTGGTAACTATCAATTGCTTTTACCCACATGAACAAAAACTCTGTGAGGATCTCAAATAATTTTTAAGAGTATAAACGGTCCTGGGACCAAACAACTTGTGAATCACTGTGCTAAATGAATAACTTCATTTAGTTCTCACAAACAACCTATTAGTAGGCAATATTATCATCCCACTTTGCAGATGACAAAACTGAGAAACAGAGAAGTATAGTAACTTTCCCAAGGTCACCCAGGAAGTAGAGAGGCTGGAGCTGGGATTCGAACCCGTGTCACTGTGCTCTCCTGACTTCTTCGTATCTTTGTGGTCCTTCCCCACCCTCCAGGTCTGCGAGCTCTGTAAGGGCGCGGTCCCTGCCGACGGCCCTGTGGTCTATGCAGACAGGGCAGGCTATGACAAGCAGTGGCATCCGGTCTGCTTCGTGTGTGTCAAGTGCTCCGAGCCGCTGGTGGACCTCATCTACTTCTGGAAAAACGGGGCACCCTGGTGCGGCCGCCACTACTGCGAGAGCCTGCGGCCCCGGTGCTCCGGCTGCGATGAGGTGGGGGATAGCGGGCTGGATGCGGAGGGGGGACGCCCACTGCTTGGGAGAGAGTCCAGGGCCCAACGGGAGTGTGGCTTTGTTGATGATGTGCTCTACGGATAGGGAAACTGAGGTCAGGCCTCACTGTATGCTCTCAGCCTCCATTTTCTCATCTGCAAAATGGGGCTGATACTAATTCCCACCCTTGAGGCTGTTGGGACGGGTCAGACACAGAGTGCCCTCGAGCCTTGTCCTTGACACAATGTCTGGCACTTAGTCAGTACCCAGAAGCGCATTAGCAGGTGTGCCAGAGGCGATTGCCCGCGTTCAAACAGGGACCTGCATCTGTTAGTATAGTCATGTGGTTACCTAACCCCTGTGCCTCAGTTTTATCACTTGTAAAATGGGGATGAGAATAGCACCCATCCCACGAAGACAAATGAGACGATGCATGAAAATTCTTGGCACAGGGCGTGACCTAGTAACTAATAAACGGTACCTGCTGTTAGTCTTATGATAATATAATTTAATACAATATGATATAATGATTTAACATTAACGTAACACAATACAACACAGTAGTTATAGATGCCATGGGAAGGATTCAAGACTCTGATGCAGGTTGAGACAAGAGGAACTCTAAGGTATATTAATAATAGCCACACTAATTACAATATTAATAATGGTAAGGACTCTTTACACGCCCGTAGTAGCCGGCCATGCACTGCCTTCATCTTTGGCACGCATGAGGGCTAGATATGTCTTCTTCATATTTAGCCAAAATCTGCTTCCTACCACCACCTACACATTGGTCTCTGTGTGAAGTTACGAGTCTGCAATCCTCTTGCCTAATAACTAGGTTATTGAGCGATAGTAAGAACCAAAAGGACTGCTGCAGGCCTGCCCCTTAACCTCAATTTTGAGGGGACAACAGTATGCGCACAATAACGATTCGCCATCGTTCATTAAGGGCTTACAGTGGGCCAGTAATTTGCTGCGTACTTCGTGTATGAACATCTCACAAGAACTCTTTCGGGAGAGGCTCGCATTGTCTCTATTTTACATTTGAAGAAAGTGTAGCTCAGAAAGGCCAACGACAATCACGCAGCGCTGACTTTGTGTCAGTCACTACTCCAAGCATGGCATATGTCGTAGGTCATTCAGCTCCCATAAAACCCTATGAGATGGGAAATATTTGTGTCCCCATTTTACAGATGTGGAAGCTGAGGCACAGAGAGATGCACTAATTTGCCCATATCTGGTTCCTGTTTGACACCAAAATCAGAAGGCCCATAACCACCAGGCTATTCTGCTCCTGAGCCTAACGGGTTCCTTGCATACGTATGCTCCAAAGTGTCACTTTATTCCAACCCTCTGTATTCTTGCTCTTGAAAATTGGCCATTGGCAGCTTATCTGCCCTTAAGCTGTCTTCACTGGGGTGCGTAATCCCATCTCAGAACACGGGGACTTTGGAATTGGCCCAAAGAGTATCACGGACGCTGGCTAAGTAAAATCTGCCTAGGGTGGAGGATTTCTGTTTCCATCCTAGAAGCTAAGATGCATCAAGCCAACTACTGTACTTACTGCCTCAAATTTATGTCAGATTTCTCCACTGAGGTTTTTAAAAGTCAAAATAAGATTGGGATGGAAGGAACCACTTCCCTGTAACTTGTCCTAGATACACCGTCTCTACCTAGGGACCGAACCTGAGTCATGCATTTCCTCTGCTGCCCTCCCCAGATAATATTCACCGAGGACTACCAGCGTGTGGAAGACCTGGCCTGGCACCGGAAGCACTTTGTCTGCGAGGGCTGTGAGCAGCTGCTGAGCGGCCGGGCATACATCATCACCAAGGGGCAGCTTCTGTGCCCAACTTGCAGCAAGTCCAAACGCTCCTGAATGGCTGCGCACCCGCGGCCAGAATCCACAGGATCCCACCAGGAAGGAGAGCCAGGTGTGCTGAGGCATCCTAAGGGTCTAATGCAAGAGCCAGCACGCAATATAAAGTGATTTGTTTTTCAGCGGGAATATAAATGTATTCTAGGTTGGGTGGTAATGGATCCTGGAGGGTCAGTAGTTTCAAAACCAGAAATGTTCTAAGAAGTCTTAGGATGGAGTGCTTTTTTGGTTTTGTTGTTGTTTCCCATCTGCAACTAACTACAGACACAAACGACAGCCTGCAAGGGAGCTGTGGGAGGAATTTCCCAACATGCAGTTCTGAGTGATCGCACCACATAGCTATAGAATGCGAGTGCTTTTTTGTGGACATGGGAGCCCCTCCAAGAGCAGGCTGGGATCCTAACTATCACTTGTTGCCTCTTTTTCAAGTGGAATTTGAATTTTAAATAAACAACTTTTTTCGTGGCATGATAAACATATCAATAAAAGTTTTGTGAATTCTACAAACACCCTTTTATCTGATTTTTTACAGCATGGCAGTAATTTTACAACATCTATTTAACCCCATGACCTTGAATGTTGGTGCTGGCAGAAAATACTGTCAATGCTAATGAGTCTCTCCCTCAATGTGTCATCAGACTTCCAGTGGGAGTGCAGGCCCTCGGGGGCAGGACCTTTCTCCTGTCTTCCCATTCTAGACACTCCCAGATTACTAGGGTAACACGTGTGTCACGTTTCATGGCACACCCAAAAGTGGTCTCCTTGGACATGATCAGCTTCTCTTTAGACAGGGACCTGACTCAGCTGCCCTCAGAGCTCAGGCAGGTCATGAGTGAACCCCTCTGAGAATAACACCAGTGTTGGGGAGCTGCCAAACAGGGCCACCTGAGCTCCACCAGCGAGTGCTATGTGGGACTTTCCTGAGAAATCTCTCAATTTGTAAATGTTTCTAACTGAACATTCAATAAGCCAAATAGAATAGATCTTCAGGCCAGATTTTATCTCCCTTTTATGGTCTCTCTGAGCATTTTCAGCCCTCAAATTAATTTCCTTCCCACGATTTCTAAGAAAAAAAGGCTGTAAGGATGAAAAAGACACAAGTCCTAGAAGCTCACAGTCCAGTCACCGGTGGTTTTCACCATCCAAATTTTGCTGTCACTGTGTCTTACCTACAATGCACCCATTTGTGTGCTTTCCAAGTTTGGCCAAAGCTATCGTGATACCCTAAGGTGGTGGCTTCCGGCTCCCAATTCCCCTCCCCAGTCACCCTGTCATGTTGTCTTCTCAAAGATAAGCTTCGAGTGGGTCATTTCCTTTACTCAACCTCCACGCTCCCCGCTGCCCATCCAGTTAAGGACAAAGTCCTCACTCTGACCTTTGGATCCTTCCAAAACTTAGCTTAGTTGACTTTCTGGCCTTAGAACCCTCTATTTCCCTAGATTTCTATTTCCCTATTTCTCCTGGATACGCAGAAGCTCCCTTCGCTCAAGCTCCTCTCTGTGCTGTTGCAAGCTATGGGCTGGTGACCCGGAGGCCAGCTCTGTCTGTCCAAATTCTCTTCATCCTATAAGGTACTTCTCAAGCCTGACCTACTTTTCTGGCCCTTCCCTGAAGCACTAGTGAAACACTCACTCTTCATTCATTGATTTATTCCGCAAGTATTTGCTGAGCACCACAGAGTTCCAGCTCCATGCTGAATACAGGGGCACGGCACGCGCAAAAAGAGCCATGACCCCTGACCCGTGCATTTTACAGTCTGTGGGCAAGATGGGCCTCAGGCAGACACTCCCACAAGTCAACATAAAATTATAGCAACTGTGGATGCTATAATATAATATAAAATATAAATTGAACCTAGTCAAGAATGAGAGAGGGGCCCCTGGGAAAGCGACACTTGAACTGAGGTCTGAAAGATGAGTAGACCCTGAGTCAGCTGAGAGGGAAAGGACAATGGTTCAAGGTGGATTCATGAATGGTATGTGCAAAGGCCCTGTGGTTAAAGCTGCACCAGTTTATTCCATTCCCATTTACTGGTATTAGAGATACAATGGTGAACACGTCCCATAGACAGGACTGAAAGAAGATTGGTGTGGCAAGACCACAGCATGAGGAGGGTGGGCTCTGAGGCATGGAAGGTGGGCAGGGCCATCCTGCTGCAACGATGGAAGTCCAGTCTCTGTCCTAGGAGCAATGAGGACCCTTCAAACAGACTTAAGCAGGAGTTAGTGATGGCTGGGAGATTACCAGGCACATGATCTCTTCTCAGTTGAAACCCCAGCGTGACGCCTGGTTGACTTTGTCTGCTGGGTCACACCATCGTGGGTGGACGTGATCGCCCACAATAGACCCCACGGGGCACAGCCTAGAGCCTGCCCCGCCCTCCTCATATCTATAATGACACCGCCCTTGCGTTTGGAGCACCCAAATCATCTCCGACACCCCCTTATCTGGTGGGTCACCCAGTCTAGTCCTTTCGATCCTTTGTCTCCCTCCATCCCCGAGGTCATGTACCACCTTGAACATTTTCTGCCTAGTGTGACAAGAGTCTCCTAGGGTGTCTCCCTGCCAGGAAGCCACCCTCTCCACACACAGCTTCCAGATGAATTGCTCAGAAACACATGTCTCATGGTGCACTCTCCTCCTCCGGAACAATCAGGGACTCCCTGTTGCATACACAAGAGAAACGTGAAACATTTTTGCCTCGCAATCAAGTTTCTTACTTGTCGTGGCCTCAGCCCACCTTCCTTCCTGCTCCCTCTCAGAAGCCAAAAGGATAGTTTATATGTGCCCCTGCTTTCCCTACCTCTGTGCCAATGCTCAAGCTGTTCCCTTGTCCTGGAATTTGCCACATTGTGCTTACGCACTGCCTTGTCCAGGGGGCCTCCATAGCTGAGAGGCTTCTGCACCCGAATCAGAAGGATGAGGCTTTCCCATGTTACAGTGTTAACCTGGGCATGAGTCTATCCCTGTGTGGCAGGGAAAGGGGCCATTCCCACCCCTCTCACTCTTTAGGAAGACTCCCCTGGCCGCTCCCTCCCCTCGGGGTGCTTTAGGTGCCCTTTACCTAGAAGCTCCTAACACCCCAGGCTTACAGTGATTTTTGCACTGCTTTCATTGAGCTGTAATTATTTGCACATGCGAGGTTCCACCTTTAAACTTCCTAAAGGATAATTCCCCAACCCTTGGTACAAATTCTGGCACCTAATTGAACAAATAAACAACCGAGGGCTCTTGGATGGTTTGCTTTTGCTGATGGCACTTACTGTGTTCCAAAATGGCCAAGACCAAATACAAAAATTTCTACTGAGGCACACACGATGACTGCCTACACGTTGCCATTCTCCACCCCTACCACCTTCCTCTCGTGGGAAGAACTCACTTTCCATGGTATAAACTGACTTTCCACTATATAAACTTGCTTTCCCAGCATCCTCTGCAGCTAGAGAATAGTCACATGACCCCACCCTGGCCAATGGGGCTTCTCCTTGGGGAGTGTCTTAGAAAAGTTCTCTTCCTTAATGAAAAGAGGTGCTCTGGAGGAAATAACCCTGCTTTGTGCTTTGTTTTTCTTTTGGTAGAATTTCAAGAGAACTTACAAAAAAAGTTACGAGAACAAAGAAACATGCGCTGGTGTTGCTGACACAAGGCCCGTCATCCCTGAATATTTCAGTGTGTAATTCCTACAAACAGGGACATTCTCCTGCACAACCACAGTTCAACCGTCAAAATCAGGAAATTAACATCCACGGTGATTACGTTTCTACCATGTAATCTCCGAGTGTCCCCGATTGTCCCAATACTGTCTTTTTTAACAAAAAGATGCCGTCCAGGATCACAGTCCATTTAGTTATCTTGTCTCTTCAGTCTTCTTCAGTTTGAAAGTGTTCTTTGTTCTTTCCTTAGTGTCCATGACCTTGACATCTTAAAAGATGAAAAGCCAGTTATTGAATAGAACGCCCTTCAAATTAAGTTTGTCTGGTATTTCCCTATAATTAGGTCCAAGTTATGCATTTTTGGTAGGAATACCAGGTAAGTATGATGTTTTCATTGCCTCCAATCAGATGGTATAGGATTTGCATTTGTTCCATTAGTGTTGATATTAATCTTGAACACTTGATCATGTTAATATCTGCATATCTTTCCATTGTAAGCTTACTCTTTTTTCCTTAGTATTTAGTAAGTATTTTGCAGAGAGATACTTTGAGACTGTCAATATTCTACTCCTCATCAAAATTCCACCCATCTATTCTTAGTATCCATTGATGTTTCTTGATTGAATTAATTATTACTACAACAGTGGCCAAATGTTGATTTTTCTAATTCAATCATTCCTTCAACGTTTATTAGCAGTCTACTATAAGGATAAGCTCTATCTTCTCCCCATTTATTAATTCATTTATTTATATCAGTTTTTATTAAATTATTTATAATGTAATGCTGTCGTTATCAATTACTGTTCTTATTTATTTTAATGGTTAAATTGTCTCCACATTTGGCCAAAGGAAGCTCCTTAAGCTGGTTGCTATGTCCTTTTGACATAGCCCATCATTCTTTGAGCACATTTTACATTCTGGCACAATAAAGGGCTCCAGGCTCATCTTGTGTTATCCTTGCCAGCCGCTGCCAAACGTCACAGAACAAATCCTTTTATTCAAATGATTTGTTGGCTGGGTGTGGTGGCTCACGCCTGTAATCCTAGGACTCTGGGAGGCCAAGGCGGGTGGATCATTTGAACTCAGGAGTTCGAGACCAGCCTGAGCAAGAGCAAGACCCCGTCTCTACTAAAAAAATAGAAAGAAATTAGCTGGACAACTAAAAATATATATATAAGAAATTAGCCGGGCATGGTGGCACATGCCTGTAGTCCCAGCTATTCAGGAGGCTGAGACAGGAGGATCACTTGAGCCCAGGTTGTTTGAGGTTGCTGTGAGCTAGGCTGATGCCATGGCACTCTAGCCCGGGCAACAGAGTGAGACTCTGTCTCAAATAAATAAATAAATAAATAAAAATAAAACAATTTGTTCTGTAAAATTGGGATTCAGTCAAAAGGCTGCACTCAAGGATCCAGAAGGCCACATGTGGCCCCAATCCCCCAGGTCCCCCACCCCTTGATTATATTATGGAGATAGGGAACTAACCTCTGGACTTCTTATTACATGAGACAATTGATTTCCTTATAATTTATGTAAAGCAATACATTTCTTTGTTGTTTAATATATTTCATCATCATACAGTTTATTATTACTGGGGATTTTGTTAATTGTAGCCAAAAACAGTGGAATTAATACCAAGATGTTTCACATTGTAGCTTGGGTGAATTACACATTTCTGAAGCCATGACACTTCCTAGTTTATTTGAATTTGTTTTTAATTGACAGACAAAAATGTATATATTTATAGTGTACAACACAATGCTAAATGTATACATTGCAGTATGGCTCAATGAAGCTAATTAACATATCCATTACCTCATATACTTATCTTTTTTCTGTGGTGAGAACATTTAAAATCTACTGTCTTAGCAATTTTCAATCAAGGCTGTCCCATGGGGGCACGAGCAAGAGTGACATTAGAGCTTCACTCACTGGGTTATCAGAACTTGGCTGCAAATGTTTGACTTCAAATATGAGAAAGTTACATGAAAGATGAGATTGTTCAACGGCATCTTTCTCTGCCTTTGACCAGCCAAGACTAGAGATAATGTTGTTGAAGGAAGAAACACGTTTTCTCCTTTTTCTCAACAGGAATTTGCCTTCAGTCAGATTCAGTTCGAAGCAAAATGATCTCTTGTCTGATTTCTTCAGTTCTCTTATAATAGAAACTGAAAGTAACAGCATAAATCGTTTCTTTGTTCTGACTTTGGTACAACATTGGTTCTTGAAAGAGAGAAAGGATTCAGACTTGCAGACAGAAGAAACGTTATCCGGGTCTCTCCTGTCGCAAGTGAGGGAAGTACAGTTCAAGCCAGTTTAAACAAAAAGAAAGGGTGAGAAGGGATCTGCATTCTACAATCTATTTTCTAGTCAGAAAGTTCAAGAGAAATGCCATCTTCAGGAACAGCTGGATACAGCAGTTTCAAATTGTAAGTTACGACTCTGCTTCTTCGCTTATAAGTGGGAGCTAAACAGTGGGTACACACAGCCACATAGAGCGGAATAACAGACACTAGAGACACCAAAAGGCGGAAGGGGTGGGAGAGGGGTGAGGGACAAAAAATTACCTGTGGGGTACTAGGCACGCTATTTGGGTTATAGGCACACTAAAGGCCCAGACTTTACCACACACAATATGTCCATGTCTGTACTTGTCCAAACCTGCACTTGTACTCCCCAGATCTATAAAAGTTTAAAAAATGAAAAAGTGAAAAATTAAAAAAAAAAAAGACTCTGCTCCTTGTTTCCATCTCTCGCCTCTGTTTTCCTCCAAGATGGCTCCATTCTCAGGCAGGTTCGCCCAGGTGTTGCAAACACGGCCACCAGCAGCAGCTGGGCTCACTTTTGCCTTTGCAGCCAGTGAGCCCAGTGAAAAAGTAATGTCTTTTCCTGGGGCTTTCCAGAGATGACTTTGACAGGCTCAGCATGGCTCACGTGCCTAGCCCTTGACCAGCCTCTGTGCTCAGCAGGCTGCGGTACTCTGATTGGCAATGCCTTGATCCTGGGCCAACCAGCCAACTGCTGTGGGGCAGGGGGAGGAATCAGAAAAGACAGCCACACCCCAATTACAGGAAGGAGGCACCTTATAAAAAACAGAGTCCCTTTGCAGAGCCAGAAGTAAAATAAGAAAAGCCTTCTGTGCAAGGTGGCGCTGGCTCAGCTTTCCAAAGAGCTGTTGGGCATTCCAGGGAGCTAAAACGACAGGAGCCAAGCACAGAGAAGGAGCAGTCTTGGAGGAGAACAAGCCCGAGGCATCTAAGAGACTGAGACTGTGTCATAGGGTTGGGGAGTGGAGGCTCTCGCGGGAGGCTGGGAAGAGCTGCAGCAAGGGCCGGGGGAAAGCCAGGGCCCAGAGCTCATCTCGGAGTAATTACAATGCCACTAAAATTCTCATTTGTGTCGATTTTTAAAAAATTACTAGCAAGATAAGACAAATGTTTTTAAAAGGCCTGAATCAAATGGTATTCCCTGAAGGCAACGTCTAAAGGGTTTTATCGTGGCCCTTTGTTTTTAATTCTATGAAAATGATGGAGACATACTAAACTGTTTTTATGGAAAAAGTTTAATAAACGTGAAGGACGTACTTCCATGAGTTCAAATATGGAAAGTTTTAAAATAGGAGAGTGACACAGGCAGTTAATGATCCCAACATGTTAGACTATGCAGGCTGCTGGCACAAGTTCTGGCTTTTAACCAAATATATAAATTATGAAATATTGTTACAAGGAATTGCAAGCCTTTGCCCTACAAGGGAATGGTTTGTGCTTCAGTTGACAGGAGAGCTCTGTGGAGTTCATCTTCAGCTGATAAGGGGACACGGAGAAGGAGCAGATGGGCAGGCATCCTTGGCCAACACAAGGGAACCCTCCAGTGCCAGAGCTGGGAGGAAGAATGTGCTTCAGCCAAAGCCCCAGGCCAAGCAGAAGAGTGTTTGTTTGTTTAGTACCTTGCCTGTGTGGTCCCAGTCCACAGAGGAGGTGTTTGTGACATTTTGGGCCCGAGCATACAAACACTGAACTTTTCGCTTGAAAAGCCTTCCTTCCAGCTGCCTCTGCCTTCAAGGCTCAGCACCAGCTCTCCCTCTTCCAGGAAGCCCTCCCTGGTTCCTGCAGATGGTGCTTTAGGTTCTCGGAGTCTCAAATGGCTGTGTGATTGATTCGACCTGTGGCCAGACTGTATTTATCTCAGACTCTGTTTCGTCTTCCAAATAATGGGCACCTCGCTCACTCACTAGCTGATTCTGAGCATTTACTCAGCACCTACCATGCCCCCGCATTGAGCAAATTTCAATAACCCCTATATAATGCTATCCCTTAACTAACCACTTGACCTGTTTAGTCAACTAGTTAGTTTCCCAGAAATGGTGGTTTTTCTGCAAGACAAAGGTGCTGAGATTCTGAGGCCAGTGGACAGGCTTCCTGACGACTCTCAATTCCCCACCACCTGCCCCCAATGGGCGAGGCCCCTTGTTAATTACACCATGACCAGCACCAAGGCATGTGGCCCCTCCTTTAAAAGCCCATGACCTCCATTCGTGGGAGAGATGGATTTCAGGCAGCTTCTCTTGACAAGAAGACAAGATGTCTGCCATATTAAAAAATTCCTTTCTTCCTTGGCAATCCTTGTTGTCTCAGTAATTGGATCTTTGTGCAACAAGTAACTGACCCTAGACTGAAACCTTGCAATTTCAACAACACATTGTCCCAGGCCTTGGAAATACAACAGTGGACCAAGCAGATGTGGCTCTTGCCCTAAAGGGGTTGCAGTCTATCCACGGAGAACAAATAGACAATCATCTACTCAGACATGGCCGGATCCCAGCTGTGTTCCTTCCTGAGGTATCACTCAGCCTCCTGCAAATAGGCACTGCAGGTCTGGTCTTCCCCACTCACTTGCCGTATAGACCCAACACGTCTGGCAGCACAATATCATCATTAGCAGCACGAATGCAGGTGTAGACGCCTCAGATTCCAATCCTGACTAGATCAGTCATTTCACTTTATTCCGGAGTTACTCCATTATAAAATGGGGGTAGTAATAATTTTTACTTTATGGGGTTGTTCTGAAGATTAAATGGGCTTATGCACATTAAAAAACTTAGAACAGCTCCTGGCACATAATAAGTGCTCATCAAGAACCAACTATTAGCCTTGCTATTGTTTGTGTTCCCCAGCAGGGAACCGTGGAAGAAGATGACTCAATTGCAATCTCTTCTACTCTTGGAAATAGCGATTTTATTAAAAATTGTGTGTATGTTTCTTAAAGCCCATCATCAAAATTGCTCATCAATTTTTTTCTTTACTCTGAGACCTGGAAAATGCCCAAATATTACCCGCTGAGACATTTCAGCATCCTGCCACACATGCCCAAGTGTGAATGCACATGCTCTTTCTTTCCTGGCGAGGCCTACCTGCCATCTCAAAGTCACACATTGCCTGTCCTGTTTGTGCTATGCATGTTCTAAGAATGGCAAGTGGCTGCACTGACCCTCAGACCCACAAACAGTCCCACAAGGTCCTAAGATACTACCGGGGAGGGGGCTGGGGAAATGTTATACTAATAGGTCCATATGTTTTATGTCTCGCCTAACTCACCCTAGGATTAAAACTCAGAAATTAAAATCTCCAAAGCCTTCCTGTTTAGCAAGTGCAGACCAGCATCTGCCACCAACATCACTCCAGGAAAGTGACCTTCTAGCGAGGCGCTTCTCAAACCCAAGTGGTTGTAAGAATCACCTGGGGAGCTTGCCAAAGTGCAGGTTCTGATTCAGTCGGTGTCGGTGACGCCGAAGCTGTGGTCTGAGGACCAGGCTTGGAGGAGCAAGGCCGGAGCGCATTAGAGTTGAAAGGGTTGGTTAGAAGTCTGGTTATCTGACCCCTCGACCTGAGAAGTGGCGAAACTGAGGGCCAGAAAGTAGAAGTAGCTTTATTAGTATCACACGGCAAGCTCCAGGCAGAGCCAAGAACACAACCCGGGTCTCCTCACGCCTAAGCCAACACCCGTTCTGAACCTGCTAACCCAGGGGCCGGGTCCCAGTGCCTCCAGGAGCTGGGCAGGTGGTAAGTGCAGGAGGTAGGCCGGGCGCCGACAGCAGGGGCTTGGCTGCTTGCACGGCTCACTTGTTAAAACACCAGCAAAACATGCCTGTAGGCGACAACTGGCCTTTGCAGAGCCAGTTTGCAACCCCTGTAACCTTAGACCAGGGGTCAGCAGCCTTTTTCTGTAAAAGGCCAGATAGGAAATATTTTAGACTTTGCAGACCACACGGCCTCTGTTGCAGCTACTCAACTCTGCTCTTGTCATGTGAAAGCAGACACAGACGATACATGGACAATGATTGGATGTGGCTGTGTTCCAATAAAACTTTATATACAAAAACCAGGAGGTGGCCCTGATTTGGCCAGTGGGCCGAAGTTTGCTGACCCCTGCCTTGGCTGATTAGACAAACTGAGGGGAATGTGGTCTCTGTTTATATAAAGTGCAACTTATAGAATAGTATTTTAAAAATACAGCTTGTGTCTTTCAAGGTCAATGAAGGGCTGTCTTCCATGAGTTAAACGGAGGACGGAAGTTAACTGTCTTGTTTCTTCAATTCCAAAGTACACATTAAACAAAATCATTGCATTCCTAGAATGGGGAGTCTTAGAGTTACAACGTGCATTTAACACCATAGCGTTTCTCTCTCCGGCCTCTACGGAGTCGTTACTTAAGCAGGCGGCATGCACAGCCAGGTGCAAAGACATCAGATCAGTGTGAAACAACTTGTGTAGAGAGATCAGCCTCAGAGTGGGAGCTGCTTTGAGACCTGATGTTTGGCTTCTCAGTCAGCAACGTGACAGGATCTGACAAGTTAAATTTCTAAGTCAGGGCAGCCAACACCTTTCCATGTAGGAGAGACATCGTGGCGTGCTTTGGTGATTGGCCTGGGTTCACTTGGAAGCAGCGATAGAAAATTGCTGTTTCATTTCAGAAGTCAAACACCGCCTATGATGATGGTAACTTCACTTACGGAGCTTACTTCAGTCGGGGCTGAATGATCACACATCCCAGATTGGCATGTGGGTCTGAGAGCCAGGAGTGCACCTGCATATTCACATTTTTAAAACAAAGCATTTTTTTAAAAACAAAGTTTTGTTAAAATAGGGTCCTAGAAGAAAATGGGAAAGATTATAGATGAAACACTCATGGCCTAAAACCAAAACACATTATTTTGGAATGACTGCACAATGGTTTAGGTAGCTCCAGAGACAACCACTATTTCCAGTGAGAAGACAGTCGTTTAAGTCCGAAAACACCTGGCAACCTATGGTGGCCCTCAGCGGGCCTGCGTATCTTTTGACTTCCATTTCTTCTTTCATGTTCAGAGTCACAGGCAAGCACCTTCTGATCAGGCACATGTATGCATTTGTTTTTGGTTTGGGTTTTGTTAGCTGTTAATCAGCAAATTAGAGTGAGATTCTCCAGATTTTGCCAAAATCCCGATAGCTTTCTATTGTCTTGCAGAGGAGTCCCCTGGCATGAGAATGTCCATGTGGCCCTATTTACGGGCTGCCCATTTCCTATGAAGGGCGGCTTGGGGACTGATTTCACATGGGTGGGAGTGGTCAGGGCACCGTTCACTCTGGGAAACTTCTTTCCACCTCAAAAATGTAAAGGCAAACCCAGTTCCAGACAGAAGTTTTAAGACACAAGGAGGCATCCTCCATGCTAGGAAATTTTGCAAAAGGAAACAGAACAAAACAAGAATGGCAGTAATCTGGATCTTGTCTGTTCTGTTTATAATGCACAATCAAAGCTATTTTGCCTAGTGATGGCTTTTTCCAGAAGGCTAAGTCATCTGCAGGCAACTTGAGCTGGCGATTGCTCTGCTAGAGACTCCTGTAGCCTCAGGCTTCCTTTCTATGGGGGAAAAGGGGGCTTACACACACACCCCTTTTTTTATTTATTTATTTAATTTTTTTTTATTCCAGGGTATTGTCAGGGTACAAACATTACAGTTACAATTTATGTCTTTGCCTCACCCAAGTGCGGGCTAAGGCATGCCCTTCCCTCCCCCCTACTTAGTGCTCCCCGTGTCCTTTAGTTGTTGATTTGCCCCCCCATCCCCCTAATCCCTAGAGAGTATTTCTGCCATGTGATCAACCTAGTGTTGATCAGTTAGAACCAGTTTGATGGTGAGTACAAGTGGAGCCCATTCTTCTGCTCTTACACACACACCCCTGAATGTGAGGCCAGACGTCTGGGCTCCCCTCCCCTCCTACGCACATTCCAATGGTGGTGTTTCAGGAAAAGGTATATGCAGCCCAGCACCAAATGACCCATCAGAGAAGTCCAGGTGTTACTCAGAGAGAGGGACTTTCCGGGGTCCCTGAAGACTGGGACACCGTCCTGATGCTCCCTCGCTGCACCCACCCCGTCGCTGCCCTGGCAAGGAGCACTGCCAGCAGAGTAGCTTAGGCTTTTCCTAGCCAGGGCCCCCTTTCAGCCACCCAGGGCTCCCCAGATCTTCTCGGGGGCTCTAGACATGAAACAAAAGAAGGCCTGGCCAAGGAGGCAGCAAGCCTGAGCTCGGATGTGAGCTTTGCCACACACTCGCAAGTCATGAGAAAGCTCTGGAGCTCAATATTCACCTGTGAGGCGGGATGACACCATCCCCCGCCCATGTCTCAGGTGGACCAAACTGGACAGGTGAGAGCCAAGAGCTGTGTGAACTGCAGACAGCCCTGTCCCTGCACGGCCTGCATGTGCACATTGGCGCTCCCCTGAACTGGTTGGAAACGGGCATCCTTTCAGCAGTACTGATGGGCTAATTCAGGCATATTCAAACATTTTTGAACTGTTAATATCAATGAAATTTTATAGTCTCTCCACATATGAAGTAAAACAGAAGTAAGGCTGCAAGAATTAGCAGGGGGACAGGAGCTAGAGACTCCCCCTACCCCTACTGGGGAGTCTCCGCCTCTCCTGGCAGCTTCTGAGGCCTCTCCACAGACCCCCAGGGCTTGCAGGAACCAGGCGTGAAAAGCTCTAGCTCAGATCGTGCCCAACACACCCATCCCTGGCTGGTGACTGCTTCATACACACAGACAGGAGCAGAAGCTCCCTATCCTTCCTGGCCCCCAGGCCCTACTCCTTCCGCAAGTCCCTCAAGGCAGGACTGACAGCAGACACTTGACAGCGAGGTTCAAAGGAGAGAGGCAGGAAAGGGGGTGTCAGTGGGAGTTTGGGGGGACAGCGAAAAGTCCAGCGGCTACAGATGAGGCTGGAGATTTGGGCAAAGATCGTCAAGGCACATTTGATTATTCTCCTCCAAGTCTCGCCCAGCCCAGCCTCTCTTCACACACGACACAAGAGCAACCGCTACCCACCACCACCACCCACCACCCATGCCCACATGGTGATGCAAAGGAGAAGAACCGGGGGAAATTTCCCCGAGTTTATTTTCCTAAACTAACCAACCAAACAGGGCAGCATTTTGGCCCTGGAGCTGCCAGTTTCCAGACCGGATTTCAGGGTCTTCCCGATAGAGGACATGGGGTGTCTGTCCCACCCAGGATGCTGATGTCAGGGAGAGAACCAGCTAACCCTGGGGTGACCACTTCTATCCAACCAAACTCTGACTCCGCCTGGGAGACAAGACGAGAGATCATACACATGAAAAACGATCTGTCGCAGCTCCTGGCCTCAGACAACCGGGGAGGACTTGCTCAGCCCTGTTTTCTCCCCAGACTGACAGTCCCCGTGGTATTGGGAAAGCAAAGCTCAAATCAACTGTGTTTGTATCCTCAGCCTGCGTCATCACAGATCCCCACGCATTCATTGTGGAGCAGAGGAAAATTCTAAGAGGGAAAATGTCAGGACAGTTGAAGCCAGTAGGTTAGTACTGTCAGTAGTGCAGCCTAGAAGAGTGTGTCCCGGGGACCCACTTCCATATGGCCGTGTTATGCCCATGTGGACGAAGGGGTGCAATGAACCCTCTTTTTGCAAATGAGGAAACTGTGGCTCACAAAGGTTAGGTAGCAAGCCCAGGGTCACATGGGGGACAGGGGCAGACAGGAAAGGGATCACTGCATTTCACAGATCATGAGATGTGTTGAGGGATTTTTATACGTGAGGAAACAGGACCAGAGAGAAATGTGACTTGCTCAAGGACACGTGGCTTAGAGGAGTTGAGCTGAGGCTGGATCCCAGTGGCCCTGGTTCCTGCCCCTGACTTCTGTCTACGTTATTCCTATTAAGAGTGGCGGTGGGACCAGTGAGACAAGCTGCAAGTATTAATGGTGCTGTCGTCAGCATCTTTGCTGTTCCTCTCGTGGGAGGATTTAATTAAGGTAGGTAAGCAAAGAAAAAACATTCTAAACACTTGTTTTCTTGTTGTGTTGTTGTAATTCTTCGCTTAGACTCTGCCTGAAGTGCAATTTGGCCCTCTGTTCGTTTTCAGTTTAGAAACAAACAAAAATGCTGCCGCCTCAATTAGTTGAATGCGTATTGAGCATGGTCTCTGCCAGCTGATAGCATCCCTGTTGCCCAGAATCTGGCTGTGGTCTGATGAGCCACAAGAGACAAAATATGACCTCCAATCTCATATGTCCACACTAAAACGTTGACTGGCCTGGGGACATACTTCCGAGCCGTGTATTCCAGTGGGAACTTGTAACAAGAGTCAGGAAAACAATGGCCCAAGACCCTGGCAGAGCGACCCAGGCTCAAGGCACACACTGCAGGCCCTGGATTCTTATTTACATTTCTCCTAGATGGCAGTGGAGAGGAGAGCTCAGGCCCAGGACCTTCTGCCATGTGCTGCTCCAGGGAGAGGTGATACTGGCCTTCCAAGGCAGAGCTCAGTTTTGTAAGTCCTCAAGAAGGCTCTGCAGGGGCCACTTTGCAAAGAGGTGCTGCTGGTTTCTCCCAGCAGGAGAGCTCTGCAGGAAAGTTGGGAACTTTAAGAACCCCGTGGCCTAGTATGAGAGACAGCTGGCCCAGGGGACAACAAGCTGCTCGTGTTTGTCCCAGCGAGGTGAGGGGCTATTCCCTGGCAGTCTGTTTGCCGCACTGTGAGCCCCTGAGAACCAGGACTGTGGTACCTTTACCGCCCTACATGGCACTAAGCACTCAAAAGACACTTACCATTGCTCACGTAGCCGACTTCAGTTGCCTCCCAACTGGTCTCCAAGCTTGGCCTCCTATGAACTCTTCCCCACAAGCTAATGTTTAGCATCAGCTCAAGTCTTCCTACTTCCCAGTTTGTGATGTCTCCCCATAGAATAAAATCCAGTCTCCTTACTGTGACCTGTAAGATCTGGCACCTGCAAACCTCTCCATCTTCATCTCCCACCTGCCCTCCCTCGCTTACTGTGTTCCAGCCACACAGGCCTTTTTCCTGTGCCTGAGTTGTAACAAATAAACCCCGTACCAACCTCAGGACCTTTGCACATGCTGTTCCCTGTGCCTGGGATGCTCCTCCCTTTCCCAGATCATCACATGGGATGACCACATGGCTGGCACCTTCTTGCCTTCCAGGACCAACTCCGATATCACCTCTTCAGAGAGGTTGTCCCTGACCACCTTATCTGAAAGGCTGGTCCCCAGTCATTCTTCATGACATTCCCCTGCTTTGTTTTCTTTGTGAAACATATCAAGATAGGAGCGCATCTTGTTTATTTACTTTTTACTGATTAATTGTCTCCCCTACTAGAAGGTAAGCTTCATGGAGCAGGGGACTTATCTGTGCCCTATTCCCCAGTACCTTGAATAGTGCCTGGCACATAGTGGGCAATCAGTAAATGTGTGCCAAATGAGGGAACGAATATTTAGTAAGGAATGAATGAGAGAAGAATTCCCGATTTTAAGTTTGCCACTGTTCGTTACCTACAGGACTATCCTCTCAAGCTGGTCTGTAAGTGTCTCAAGGGAAGAAGCATTTTGTGCCAGAGAATGTGTCTCTGAATTAACTATATTTTCTTATTTTCTGTATTCTTGATACCCTGGCATCTGGGGACTTGCTGACAGAGGAGGGGCTGCCCCTTCCAGGGCCAGCCAACTCTCAGAGACAGGAAAGGACAGGCCTGCAAGCTTGCCTTTGAACGCAGACCAGCCAATCCTGGGTCCACGCTCCCCCATCTGCCTCCTTTGTCAGGCTCCTGCTCTCCAGACTCTGTTCCCCAGGCTCCTGCTCCTGCTCCCCCCAGCCCTCTGCCTCCCCAGTAGCACAGGGCGCCTCCTCTTGGGAACCGTGAGTAACAGTTTCTCAGTGGCGGTCACTCTTGATCCATTGGTCTCACCAAACCTGAGTGACAATAAAATCTACCTTTTAACGTGGTCTCCTACCCCCACACACAGCCGGCACTCAGCAAACACTCCACCAAGATCAAATGAGGGTAGGAGCCACCGGTCTACCCCAAGGCCTACCGCACTGCCTAGCACACAGTAGGTGCATAATAAATACCAGTTGCATAAATAAATGGCTTCACTGAGGGCCTACTTAATGTCAGGAACTTTCACATCTCGGGGTGTACTGTTGTAAGTGGAACCACAGATTTTAAAAGCTGGGTTTAAATCCTGGATCTTCTACTTTCTAGCTATGTAGACTTGGACAAGTTATTTAACCTCTCTGGGCCTCAGTTTGCCCAAATTCCTCATATTCTCCCACATGCCTGTAGCTGAACACTGAAAATGCCTGTTCAGGGCAGATGAAAGCACCTTCTAGGGAAGGTTAAATAGAATGAACTGTATTTGTATATATTGACAACAAACAATTGAAAATGAAATTTTAAAAAATTATGTCATCAACAACTTGGGAATAAATTCATCCAAAAGTGTCCAAGACCTCTACAATGGAAGATGTCTACAAGAAGGAAAATGAAAGCAGACCTAAATAAATGGAGCTGTATATCACACTCATGGACCAGAAGACTCAATGTTGTTCGGTTCTTCCGAAATTGATCAGTTGATGCTACACAATCCCACTCAAAATTTCAGCAGGCCGTTTGGTAAAAAATGAGCTGATTCTAAAGTTTATGTGGAAATGCAAATGACCTAGAATCAACTAAGTCGATTTCGAGAAAGAACAAAGTTAGAAGACCCTCTGATCTCAAGATGTGCAATGAAGCTGTAGCAATCTGGAAAGCGTGGGCTATTGGTGACAAGAAGACATGCAGGTCAGTGAAGCAGAGGAGAGCGCCTGAAACAGACATAACACAGATGGCCAACTGATTTTCAACAAAGGTGCCAAAGCAGTTCAACGGGGGAAGAACAAGTCTTTGTGTTTTCTTGATGAAAGCAGGTCACGGGGCTAGTCTAGAGGCAAGGAGCTGGGAAATAGACTCCACCTCTTGATGGGAGGGGCAGCAAACTCACATTTTATGGCTCATGGAGACCGGGGCACAGGAAGAACTGAGTCTGTTTTGGACTCTGCCACCCAGGCAACCTGGATGAGCCTGGGGCCACTCATCACACCACTCTGCTTGTCCACCCTGGTCTCAGCTCAAAGTCCTCCTCCTCTGAGAAGCCTTTCTGGATCACTCTACCCAAGGTGACCTACAATCACTGTATATTACACTGTCGCGTCCAATTCCTTTCTAGCTCGTCTACAATCTTGGTCATTTGTTTCTTCACTTGTTCATTGTCTGTCTTCTGCATTAGAATGTAATTGCAATTCAAGAAGACTTTGCAGGGAATGAAAAGAAAAGAGGCCATGAAGGGCCAGAACGTCCCAGTGAGAAATTTGGACATTATGTTGCCAAGAAACCAAGAATCCTAGGTTCAGAGCAAGGGCTGGACCTGGTGGAATCGGTATTTGATAACAAGGTCCCTGTGGCAAGGGCACTGGAGTAGAGGCCCTTGGGCCCCCGCAGTAGGAGCTGGTGGAGGGAGGATGGAGGACAGGGACAGAGTGGAAGTCCTCTGGAGACCGCTGTCACAGCCTGCGTGAGTGGACAGCCTGGCTCAGAGCGTGGCAGGAATGGGAGGGAGGCGCCTGAAGGCTGGTGTGGTTGCACCTCCTGATTCTTCAACAAAGTACCGACACTTGGATGTTCTGTGTAAACTCTTACAACTTTTCACTGCTGGCAACTAATGAAAATGTTTAAAATATGTTGCGGGGAGAGCTATCCCCTCCATTCAACTTGGATTTTTCCTACTGTGCCCAGCGGAGATTAAATTTTCACTAGTTTTTGACTGTGTCTTGGAGCAAGCACAGATCTGACAATGACTCGTGCCTGGAAAAATGAAGAAAACCCTCAAGAGGCAGCCATTTATTTACTTGCAGATAAAGATGCTAAGGAAACTAATTAAGTCTTTTGTTTTTAATTTAGGTTCAAGTTTGGAATGCTCCACAAAAGCCCAAAGGAGTATGTTTGCAGTCTCAGTGACGTGGGCCACTAAGCCTCAAGAGAAATAGCCGAGAGTCAAAGAATCTGCAAACAGCCTTCCAGGGTTTGGCGGAGAGGCGTCGGGGGTGGGGCAAGAGCGCGAGTCCCTCCTCTCCTGCCCGCAGCAGCTGGGACCCCCCCGCTTCAGAGGGAAGGTCTCTCACAGTGTCACACCCGCTCATGGCAATGATGCAGACTCAATGCCCAGTCCTGCCCTGTACTAGATTTTCACCCTGGCTAGATGCAGCTTCTTTGAGCCTCAGTTTTCTCATCTGTAAATGGGAATTATAATGTTTGCTTATGTCTGAGTTGTTCTGAAAATTCCTATGACACACTGAGGTACAAAGAAATTTTGTAAATGGAGAAGTGCTTATGAGTCTGAGCTTTCTTTAACCATCCTTCCCACCCCTACCCCTCCAGAGACAATACGTTCTTTTAAGACAAGGTCCATGGTCTTGCCCAGCAGTGAAACGCAGCTCAGAATGAACAGGCCTTGAAACAACACATACCTTGGCTTAAATTCTTCGTTCAACACATTCTAGGCATGGCAACTTGCAAGTTCCTTAACTTAAAACTCTGTTTTCTCTTCTGGAAAATGGGGTCATAAGATTTTCCACCTAGGGTTGGTGTGAGGATTAAGTGACATATTAACAACAAATGACAAGTATTAGGTATTCAAATGGATGGTTATTACCAACTTCTTTTTGCCTCTCTCAATACACATTTTTATAACCTCACAGTTATCAGAACAGGGCCTCTGCACGTAGTGTGGGCCAAATTAATGTTTTCTAGATACATAATTGACACTAGATAAATACTTGTTCTAGACTAGCTGACTAAGCAAAAGAGTCATTTTTCACAAAGCATTTTGGTCCCCAAATTACTCCTCTCTTTGTGGGAAACCCAGAGGTAACTAATAGAGGTGATGTCCATACAGCTATTAAAAGCAATAAGCTAGACGTCAATGGGTTGGTATGGAAACCATTGTCATCACTTCTGTTGCCCTAACTCCATAGCAGGCACCGTCCTAAGAGCTTTACAAATATCCGTTAGTTTACTTCTCATGACAACCCTATCGATGCAGGTGCTGTTAGTAACCTCACTTTGCACATGAGGGAACTGAGGGACAACAGGCTTAAAGAAGGTCTCCAAGTGTATGAAAGGTAAAACTCAAACCCCAGGACCATGAATAGAACTCCTTGTTAAGGAATCTAAATACACACACACACGCATTTGTAAATCCATACACAGTGATGAGTTTAGGCTAACTGTAAAGTTAGAGGGTACTGTCCCC
This sequence comes from Indri indri, assembly GCA_004363605.1. Lineage (NCBI taxonomy): Eukaryota > Metazoa > Chordata > Mammalia > Primates > Indriidae > Indri > Indri indri. Next base: position 53,206 of record RJWJ010005377.1, read on the forward strand.
AAGACCACCTTCACCTCTGACACTGTATGTTAAAGGAGATTCCTAAAACCCTCAGGTTCAATAATTTCTTAGAGGAACTCATGGAACTCTCTGAAAGCTGTCTTACTCACAGTGTGGTTTATTACAGGGAAAGTGTTCAAATGAAAATCGACCAAGAAAAGACGTTCACAGGACAGAGTGCAGGAGAAGTGCCAAGTCCCATTGTCCTCCCCCTATGGAGTCATGGACGTGTTACTCTCCTGGCTTCTACATGTGACGACGCACTCAGAGCATTGCCAAAGAGGGAAGATCACCTGAGCCTCAGGTTCAGAGTGTTTACTGGGGTTCCATGACTTAGGCATGATGGATGGACGGACGGATGGATGGATGGATGGGTTGCCCACATGGCCGATCTAGTCTCCAGGTCAACCGATACTGCATGACCCAAAGCCCCCACCCTAAATCACACTGTCGGTCTTTCTGGTGTGGTCAGCCCACCTGAAATCACATTGTTGCCATCTGACTAGCTGAAGCCCAGGCAAACAAGCATCACCTCCCAGGAGTAGAGGGCAAAAGCCAGACTTCCTTCCGGGCAAGGTGAAACTCTTCCCTGCCCACGCATATGTATAGTTGTATTTACGTTTACGCCGATAAAACAAATTGAATATACATGCATATAAAAAAGACTAAAATGAAACCTACCAAACAGTTCATAGTCAGAATTAAATGAAGTTGATCCTAAATATTTTACTCTATGTATTCTTCCTATATTTCTCTATTTTTAAACTCTTTCCCAGTGAGAATATACTTGCATCTTGCTTGTGAGAATGATTATCTGTGAACTTCAGAAAATAAAGAAAAAAGGGAAAAGGAACTCTACTGTGGCCGGCAGCCAGCAGACATGGCGCGAGGTCTGAACGGCTGCATCTGTCTATAAATAGGGTGAAATCCGACTAGACTTTGTGCGGAATGGCACGCGCTGGCCACGTCACAGGAATTCAGAGTTGGGAAATCCTAATGAAATGGCACAATGTTTCAGGAGGAAGGGGCCGGAAGGAGACCAATCCAAGGAGGGAAACGATCGCAAGCTGGGGTCAGGTCGACCTGCAGGGAGCCGGCAGCAAGGCTGGCCTGAGTCCTGCCAGAGGATAACTGGGGCCAGTAGCCGGGCGGGGAACATGGGCTCAGGTCTTGGCCTTGAAACTGGGGGAGGGGAGGTGCCGGTCAGAGGAGCAGGATGAATATTCCCCACTGTGAGCTTCCTCTACCCTGAACCTTGGCCAGTAGCCCAAGAGAAGTGAGTGGCAAAGCCACGTGTCCCTCCTGCATGGCACTGCATGGTACTGTCCCATCCTGTGCTAGCCACCCAAGGGTGCGACCAGCTCGGCACCTCAGCGTCTCCCTGCTCTAGGCCCCACGTTGCTGCAGAGAGCAAGGTAGGCCCTGGCCCCCACTGCTGTTCACCAGGACACACCGCCGGACCCCCAATATGAGGGCCCGACTCTCCCTAACAGAGGCAAGGCCTGGAGGCTTTCACTTTTGAAATCCAGCTGGCTTTTCCCCTCTGTAAAGACTTTCTAACAAAACCTATTGGCCAAGAAAAGCAAACTTTCAAAGAGTTACCTGTGTGAGAAACACAGATCAGAAATCATTTTGAAAACATAATTTAAGCACCTTATGGAACTTACATCGGTCATGTTCCTCACCATTTTTTTTTTCTTTTTACAAGAGTCACAGATTGTTAAAGAGCACACAGTACTATTCGAGTAATAAATGCAATAATCTACTGCATGCCACACGCTGCTCTCGTTCAGTTAATCCTCACAGTGACCCTGCAAAACATCACCCCCATTCTGTAGATGTGGTAAACTGAGGCCCATAGGGGCTAAGAAACTCAAGGCCACACAGCCAGTGAGAGGAAGACCACTGTACAAACCCAAGAATATCTGATGCCAGAGTCTACACTCTTTCCAGAAAGTACTGAGAGGCCTGGTTCTCCTAGGCTCCCAGCCGACAGATGGCCCTGGCTCTACTGGATCACACTGACCTACGGTTAGTTGGTCCCTGTCAGGCTGTGTCCCCAAATTCAACAGCATTGTGAATCCCAAAATGACCTAGGCTGACCTTAAGGTCACCTATTATTAAACCAAAAAGCAAGCCCAGAGTCCAACAGACAAATTTTATTCTCCTTCGGGTGTGAAGGATCTGGGGAGTTGTCACTTGGATACCAAGGTGTGGTCCCTCCAGGGCCAGCTCAATGGTTGTCGAAAGCCAGGGGCAGAGCATCAGGCCTCGGGACACCCAGCAGCTCTGTGCTCCCACAGTGCCCTGTGGGCCGCCTCTTACCACAGGCATGGGGGCCATGACTGACGTGTGTCCCGCCCACCGGCCCGAGACCTGGAGGACGAGCCAGTGTCTCAGTCGTCTCTGCACCCCGCACCCAGGACAATGTGAGCCCAGAGCCGGGGCTCCAGGGGAAACTGCAGAGAGGAAGGAGGGGGAGGGAAGACAGGGAAAGGACGGAAGGACAGAGAGGGACAGAGGAAGGAAAAAAGCAGAGAAATGTGAGACCTGCGGTCCCTCTAGCTGTAAAACCACCGAGTCCAGCCTCTGGAAGACGTTCCACAGGGGAGGCGACCTGCGTGGGGAAGGAGGCTCCCCTTTCCCTTCCCCTGGGTCTGTCACTCAGGATCCAGCCCACCCAGTGACCTCAGCCAGGAGCTGAGAGTCACCACCGCCCGCAGAGCAGCCCCCAGGACCCCACAGAGGCTCAGCCCCACCTCGGGGCTTGCCTCCCTTCCGGTTTCTGGGGCACCCAGGAGACTGCTGACCCCCCCCACAGGGGCAGCAGAGACCAGGAAGCAGCGTGAGTGACTCAGGCAAGACGCCTCAGTTGGGAGTCGTGTGTAGACACGGAGGATCTGGATTGCAACCCACTTCCCCAAACACCCGTGTGAGCGGGCGAAGAAATGGCAGCTACAGGACTGTACAACCTGCAGAGTGCCGAATGACGAACCCCCAAAGGGTGCTGAATACAAGGTGCAAGGGACATGCGTGCCCAGTCCTGTACTTGGGGCCAGGCAGGCGGCACGCTCATCAGTGGCGTGGGCGACCCTGAGCTGAGAAGAGCTGCCAAATGTTGAATGACAGAATTAGGACCCGAAAATACCCAGTCAGCCTGGAACAATAAAGCATGGCTCCAACACGGCGAAGCTTCAATGGGGACAGATGGCGGAAAGCTCTGAGCTTGGGCCCTGAAATGTGGATCCCCAAATCCCAGAGTGGGTGGCCCAGCTTAACAGCAGCATGTGTGACAAAGCTGCGGGGCGGGGGGGGGGGGGTGTCTGTCGTGCGTGGAGAGGCAGCCAGGGCTGCGACAGTGGACGTGTGAGGTCAGAGCAAGGTGAGTGTCCTACTCTTCTTTGCTCAAAGCCTCCAGGTCCCCACGCTTTAAGAAGGACAGTGACAAACTGGTGCCTATGCAGTGGGAAATGCTCAGGACAGTGATGGGGACTGAAGCCATGTCATATGAGCAATGGCTGAAAGAGCTATGCTTAGCCTAGAGAAGCAGCTCAGGGGGACATGAGAGCTGCTTTCCAGTATCTGAAGGGCTGTCACAAGGAAAAGGAATTTAAAGTTGTTCTGTGTGTCGCCACAGGATGAAACCAGGGCAATGCCAGTGACACCAAGGCATATTTGGGCCATGTGGAAGTCAGGCTGGCGAGGACAAGCAGTCAGAGCTGTCCAGTGAGGAAATGGGTTGTCTCCAGAGACTGAGCTCCTCGTCACTAGGAGTAATCAAGCACAACCAGAATGATCACCTCTTACGGGAACTGGGAAGGGTATTAGCTGGCCAAGATTACTTTTGTGGGTCCCTAGATCTTCAAGAACTGAGTCTTTTTTCCTGGGAGACCTCAGAGGGAAGAGCAAGGTGTATCAAAGCATCTTTTTCTTAAATTCTCTGGCTGAAGGAGGGAGCTGAGCACTTTCAACAGCTGCCATCCCACTAATTCCTTTTCCTAAATTAGGCTTCTGGGGACCTCACCAGGCTGGAGCCCAGAGGCAAGGGCACTAGTAATCCAGAAGGTAATTAAGTCCATGATATCATCACTCGACTTGTCCTAAAGAACACCGAAGCCCCACGGGCAGGGGGCCAAGTTTCCTCAAATTACCATTCTTGTAGCAGATTGTGGCCTTTTGTCCCTGGGGCCCCAGCCTCAGCAAAGCGACACCTGCCAAATGGTGACCAAAATAGAGCAGAGCAGGGGACCCAGGCTCTCACCCAGAAAGGGGATGTTCGGTCAAGGACATGGGCCGGCCCACTTCTCCCTCCACGGTGTCTGCAACGCTTTCTTCTCACTCAGCCAAGCAAAGCCAGGGAAGGGACGACTCCCAACCATGGGCAGGAAGTGGAGGAGGTGGGACATGCCGAGTGGCGGGACTGGGTGTGAGTCTTGGGCGTGGGTGAACAGCGGGGCTTCGGGGCGCACAGGTTCCTGAAAACACAGACCTGTTGCCGGGCAGATGTGAGCGAGCGCTCGCTGCACGCCAGGCATTTTGCTATTGAGCAGATGCAATTCTATGGTGGGAAAGAAAGGGAATGAGAACTGAACAAACGCTCTCTCTGTGGCATCTAACATTAGAGCCCAGAGTGGTTGAGTGACTTGGCCAGGGTCACAGAGCAATGGCAGAGGTGAGGGTCAGACCCTGGTCTCTTCCCGTCCTCCAAGTGTTCTTAGAACTGTGAGTCCCTCCGGGGCCCGAAAGCACAGAGGAGGCCCTTACACCCTGCAGTGCACCGGCTTTCTCATCTCTGGAACCTTTTTTTTTCAAAGACTCGAAATTTGCTGAGAATAAAAATCCCTAAAGACGTAGAAAATATATAATTTCTGAGTGTCTAAAGGAGTACAGTGGGAGTCTCACAGAGCAGGCAACGCCCAGAAGAGCTCGGGGTTTCCAAGAACAAATTTACAGTAGTCCCCCCTTATCCAGGGCTTTGCTTTCAGCAGTTTCAGTTGCTCTTGGTCAACCACAGTCCAAAAATATTAAATGGAAAATTCCAGAAATAAATAATTCATAAGTTTTAAATTGCATGACACTGTTTTGAGCATCACGATGGAATCTCACACGGTCCCCTCTCCGTCCTACCTCGGAGGTGACTCATCCCTTTGTCCAGGATATCCACACTGTCCACACCACCTGCCCAATGTGATTATATAGGAGAAAAATGCAGGATCTATGGGGGCTGGGACTATCCACAGTTTCAGCATCTACCGCAAGTCGTGGAAGTGCCCCCCATGGATGAGGGGGACTACTGAGCTTCCTTCTCAAATGTTTCCCCTTGGGCTGACTCTAAACACAGGAGACACGAGAAGAAAGATGGAGACATGCTGAGAGAGGAGAAGCAGCAAGATGAAGATGCTACAAAAATGAACGGACCACTTTCGAATCCTCCCTCAAATAAACCAACTTGATTTTATTTATTTATTTATTTATTTGAGACTGAGTCTCGCTCTGTTGCCCGGGCTAGAGTGCCGTGGCGTCAGCCTAGCTCACAGCAACCTCAGACTCCTGGGCTCAAGCAATCCTCCTGCCTCAGCCTCCCAAGTAGCTGGGACTACAGGTGCATGCCACCACGCCCAACTAATTTTTCTTTTCTTTTTTTTCTTTTTTGTAGAGACACGGTCTCTCTCTTGCTCAGGCTAGTCTTGAACTCCTGTCCTCAAGCAATCATCCTGCCTTGGCCTCCCAAAGTGCTAGAATTATAAGCGTGAGCCACCGCAGCCTGTCCCCACCTTAAATAAATATGTTTGTCTACCAGAAGTGACATAAGCTTCAACCTAATACATTCTGAAGTATTTGGGATGAAATGAATTCATGATTGTAGGATTTCTTTCAGAATGACTTATTGTATCGCTTCTCGGCCTTTTGGCTAAGATCAAGTGCAGAATGACTTATTGTGTTGCCAGAAGGGAGGTGGCAGTAATAGGCAAAGTGACCCACGTTAATAATCGCTGGAGTACAAGAAGGCTCATTATATATACTATTCTCTCTACTCTTGTATGTTTGAAATGTTCTATAATTAAAGACTGAAAAAACAAGATGCTGCCAATATTTTGAGCATCACTGCTAACGTCATGGCCTAGAAAGAGAATTTTAAAAGGATGCAAATGTCTTGCAAAAGTCAAATTTGGATCCATAATTATGTTAGTGCTTATTAGTCTTCCTGGAGGTCATCTGATCAAACTGCTATTGAACGGGACAGGGATTGAGAAAAGTACACTTATTAAAACCATGGCAAAAATGTTGCTCATCCTCATTTCTTTTCTAGGGGACCAATTTACTGCTTCAGCCTCCTTCAGGGGGAGGAGGGTCCTCTGAAGAAGCTCCTAGAGATGTGGGGGGTTTCTTGTCCCTTTAATTGCTTCAGGGTGATCTCTGAGCTGGGCTGTTGCCTCCTGGCTCCAGTGATGTCACCAGCACGTCTGCTTTGGAGATTTGAGCAATCTCTCTGCAGAGCCTGGCCCATCCCAAACCCAGCTGCTCGGATGCCTTCTCTAAATAGCAGCCTTGTTTGACGATGCCTACCCTTTCGCCTGCCTGCAGAAGCCAGGCCGAGAGGCCAAGCTGATTAGTTATGAGCTAATTTTTACCTGTGTCCACCTGTTGATGTCAATTTCCACAGGTCCTGCATAGTGCAGTCACGTGGTATGCAATATGACAGCCTGTCTTTGGGGTAGGACTGTCCATCCTTGAGTATCACTGGCCGCTTGGGACATGGCCTTAAGTGGTCTACAGACTCAGCATTAAATAACACTGGCTGACGCAGTGAGAAATTTACCATATTCTGTCACTTCTCTTCAAATTTTGCTGGTTACTTCAAGAAGAAAATCTCGCTTTGGTGTCAGTATGTCTTTAACACCCTTGTCACACTAGCTAATCTCCCTTTTTAGCAAAAAAAAGAGCAAGCCTCAGGTTCGGAGTGTCTGCAGGCCATAGTATCTAGCTGAAATGGAATAACTTGCTTTGATTTTCATCATATTTAATTCTATAGCCATTTTCTACTTATGGAAATGATGTCGGTTTCCCATTTACAACCATAAGACAATATAAAAAAAAGTTATGTCAATATAATTCAGATATTCTGCAAATTGTGAAGAAACAGAGACAGATTTAACAGAGAGCCAAGGAAGTCTGCATGAGCCCTTCCTGAAGCCGCCCCGGCACCACCCAACACACGAGATCACCTCGAGGAGGGGAAATCAGAGTGGAAAGAGAAGGCAACCTTAATTGATGGGGATTACGATATCCAACTTTCCAAATTCTACAAAAGCGTAGGACTGCATCACATATTTTGTATGTTTTTTAAATCTTAAAAAAGGGCTCCTCAGTCACCCAGCCTAGAACTCCAGGAGTCATATCTGAGTGACTTCGGTGGATCCCTCACAAGCAGAGATGCTGTTACCCAGCCCGTCTTACGGACAATGAAACAGACGCGGAGGGGGCGAGTGACCTGCCCGTGTTTACACAGCAAGTAAGCAGCAGAGTCAGGATTGAACACAGGTCTGTCCGCAGGGTCCAAGCTCTTAATCAGTACAGCTTCCTGCCTTTGGTTCCATCGGGGACCTAGCTTAGACTTTCAGTATCTCCCTCCCGGACCTGGTACTACCTATCCGACCTGCCTGATTCCTCTCCCCCTGCCCCGTGGGAACAAGCCGTCCCTTCTAAGTCACCAGTGTAATCTATAGGTGACTCAAGTCTGTCCCTGACTCTCCTCTGCCTAAAATCGTTCAAAAGAATTCCGCCTCCTAGATAGCATAAACTCCTTGCACCTATTAGGATTTCTTGATGGAAAGAAACAGACAACTCTGAGTAATTTGAGAAAGGAAAAAGGCAAAGACGGGGAATTTATTCGAAGGACACAAGGTATCTCACTCAGCTGCGCGTGGGGCCTGAGGTGCGATGGGCACTCATCAGTTTGCTGAACGGGTAAAAGGACGGGAGAACAAGGAACGAGTGGGGAGGCTGCTTGGTGGACACCAGGGCTTTCTAAGCAGAACTGCGGAGACCCCGGAATTGTTCAGAAGACTGCAGTGGATGAGGCTCAGGGCCTCGCACACCTCTCCCACTACTTGCATCTGTTTATGAATTGAGAGAATCCACGTAAGACACGTTTTCTAAGGGATTTTCCTCTTCAGAACCACGGGTAAAATAAGTAAAGCACCAGCCTGGACTCTGGAGCTCTGCATTCTCATCCTGGTTCCACCACTCATCAAGTGGGTACCCTTGGGCTAGACATGTCTCCTCTGTCGGCCTCAATTTCCACGTCTGTAAGATGGTCACATCCAACAACCCTAAGCTGCCCACACTCAGGGAGAAGATGCAAGGCAGGGTGACTGCGTAAACACTGGCTGAGCCCACACCCAAGCGCTGCTCTGCAGATCGACTTTCTCAGTCATATTTTTAAAGTTAATATTAAAATGAGCTGTATCCAGTCACGGGAAATGGTGGGGCCCCGGGGTAGTAACAGGGCCTTATTCAGGGTTTCAACAGCTACTACTAATAATCCACTAAATGTATTTCCAGCATCAGGGAAGGTAGGAAGAAATTAAAAATTAAAATAAATAAGAGTTAGAGTCTATCTACCATCCAGCAAGTGAATGATGCAATAGAACATTCCGAACATGTTTTTGCATGTGTATCCTCACGTGCAGGCACACACACGCCATCAGCATGGGCAGGTGTGTGCTCAACGGAAAAGGCCCTGGAAACTTTTCCAACACTGAAAGCCGCACAGATGAGGAAGCTAAGACTCAGAGAGGCTGATTTTCCACTTCTCATGCTATCGCAGACTCTGCTATTAATAATACGGTGTCTCCAGGTCTCCACACCATGCCTACCCTCCCATCAACATCCCATAAACAAATCCGTTCTACACCACGTCCTGTGCACTTCTCCAAAGGGACCTGGCTGCCCAGGAAGTCTCCGGAGGAGGCTACGGTGCCCTCTGAACCCACGTGAGGCAGACGCAGACGTGTTCCTCCACGTGACCTCAATGCACAGTGCTTCTGCTCTACATGGCGTGGCCCCGGCACACCACCAACCTGCCAAAACTCTCCTGTGCGCCTTGGGCTCAAGCCCAAGGTCATCACATCACTTTCCAGGGAGTGGTAGAATTGGCCCCAGAGGGAAGAAACATCTGGAAAGTAGAAAATAGACATATTACTCTTGGAACCCGCGGGTGCCACCGGCTCTAACTAACAGGCTTCAGGCTCGCCTTTAAGATCAATAGGAGCGGGACCTGGGGTGGGGCCGGACCTGGGGGCGGGGCTGGCACCTGGGTGGAGCCACGGCCTTGAAGAGGCCCCTACCAAACTCCACACAGGCAGAGCTATGTTGAGACCTGCACTCTCCTAGGTGGCTGGCAGGAATTGCAACTTTAAGCAAAACTATGTAAAACAAAACCAACTCTACTATAGGCTGATTGATATAAACAGGAATTAAGTTCCTACAGATATTTCTAGTCACAAATACACCATCAAACTTCTAAATAAAGACCAAAACACCTCTAATATTAAACATTGAAATAAATGTGAGCTATACATACATTTAAGGAAGATTAATAAAAACAAATAAGACAATTATTCAGCCAACTTCAAGGAATCAGTGAGTGGCGGCGGTCGTGGCAGTGGTCGGTCACATCAAGGCACAACTGATTGCAAAGGTAACGTCATCGGGAGCACCTCCTGCCTCCATGCAGTTCAAAACCAACCAATACCTAATAGGGAGGCTTGCGGCCCACTTTTTTTTATCAAATCTTGGATTGTTGTACTTTTGTACGATTATCATAGACTATAAATTTTTGTTTTACAATATTTGTATTCACTCATTCATTTATTCATTTATTTTCCAACCTGCTTATTCCAGTTCAGGGTCACAGGTGGCTGGAGCCTGTCCTGGCAGCTCAGGGCACAAGGCAGAGATGACCCTGGACAGGACGCCATGCTGTCACAGAGCACTCACACCCTCCCGCACTCAGGCCAATGAACCTGACCGGCGCATCTTTGGGTTGTAGGAGGAAACCAGAGTACCCGAGAAAACCCGTCAGATACAGGGAGAGCACGAAGGCTCCACACAGACAGTGGCCCGGCCAAAATGTCGTTGAACGCAATGGCGTTATTTGGGGAGCTGCTGTACAACTTTTCTGGAAAGCAAGTCATAAACATCTATGAGGAGTCTTTAAAAATGTTCATGCTTTCTATCATGCCATAATTCCACTTTTAGGACTCTGAATGAAGGAAATAGTTAGAGATGATCGCAAATATGCAAGTAGGAAATTTTATACATTAGTTACATATGTATGTAAGTATCATTAACTATAACAGCAAAAGATTAAAAAAGAAAAACATTAAATGCCGTCATTATGGCAATGGTTATATAAACAAATTATGGTATCTACATAATAGAAGAAATAGAATTTTTTTAAAATTATGTTTATGAAGAATGCTTACTCATAATGCCAGGACGAAGAAGTAGAGAACAAAGTTGTGAGAATGGAATGACCGCAGCTAAACTGACGGAAAAAGCATAGAAGGAAATACATTAAAATAGTAACTGAGTTATGTCTAAGTGGTAAGATCCTGGGTGATTTTTCTTTTATGCCATATTTTGCAAATATTCTGCAGTGAATGTGAATCACTTTTGTAAACAGAGAAAGAGAGGAACATCTCCCCAATCTCAGCATCGCAGACCCTCCTAGCTGACTGGCCTAGTCATGGTCTGTAAATGCTCCGGCTCTGCATTCTCTTGTTTGGCCAGCTCCAGTTCCATATTTATTTGTCGGACATCTCCTCTGGCTGACACCTTATCTTATCCTGGGCTAATCCCTGTTTTCGTGTTTCTACAGCTCTCTCAGTGCTGCTGTCTACTTGACATGTGACCTTTAACCTCTATGGCCTCAGTTTCCACATCAGTGAAATGGTCACATTCAGCAATTCTCAATCCCCTAGCTCTGTCTTGAGATCCTGGTTGTTCCTGGCCTCAGTTATGAAGGGCCACCCCATCATGGCCCAAGAGGCCTCAGCCTGGATGAGCTCCTAAGGTCACTCTGACATTGTAAGCCTCAAAGTTTGGAATTCCAAGAGACCATGGCTTCAAAGGGCAGCAAGACTGCTGGGAAATTTCCAGAAAGCTCCTGAATGTATTTGTTATGACCTACAAGGCAGCCACTGCCTAGATGTTTCTTTGAGAAAACTTTCTCTGAGCCAAGCTGGAGGAATGAGAAAAATAAGCAGATGCTTTAGGCCAGGAGGCTTTTCATGTCTGTATAATTGGGTCAGATCGGTTCCCCGCAAGGGTTTGGATTCCCTCGTGCCCAACAAACACAGACCCAAAGCCACCTGCCCACATCTGCCCATCACCGCCCAAGGGCAGACCACATGGGCCTCTGCAGCCGGGCTTGCCCTTGCTCACTCTCTTCCTCAGTGCAGAGGCTGCATTTTGCACCTCCTGACACAGTATGTCCCTGAGGAACAATCCGCATCTTGTCCTCCCCAACAATCTGCCCGTGTGAGTCAGGGCGGTCACCGGTGGCCGCTGTGGGCCACAGGAAGGGAGGAAAGTTGAGAGCCTGACTGTCCTGCCCGGGTTCAGACGGAGCGCAGCCCCGCCCCCGCATCCTCAGAGGCAGCCTCCTACCCTGCTGCTTATCGGGTCCGTGTGTGACATTGAACAAGTCCAAGCTTACAGTCTCACGAAGAACGAGGTTGGCTGGGGACACCTGGTGTCCAGTGTGAGCACAAACATGGCCCTGGTTGTTTTGCTGCCTGGATTCCCCTCCCCTCTGGAAATGGCGCGTGAATCTTCCTGAGGGAACCAGCCTCCCTCTCTCTTCGCACAGATGGCTGTTCTGGGGCTGGTCCCGTCCCCTGGATCCAGGCCGGGGTACTCGGCTCATTTCACCACAGGGCGACAGTGATTGGTTCTAGGCTGGCTCAAGCCAGGCTGTTTGACACAAGAAATCTCAGTTCTTGAAACATTTCTGAGCAACCAGGACAGCCATGTGCTCGTGGCTGCAGAAACAGGGAGCCTGGAACTGGGGGTGGACGTCTCGCCACTACAGGACAGGGAAGCCCAGGTGGGAGGTGGGGAGAAACAGGTTCCTAACAGCACTGTTTGAACCCCCGGCAACACCCCAGCCCGCAGCCTGTGCTACACCCACATTTTTCAGTTCTGTGGGTCAGGAAAGAGCTTCACCCAGGACGGTAGGTGGATTTCTGTCACTTGCAACCGAGTGTCCTAAGGCCCGCACATACATCTACCTTTTCTTTCTGCTTTTTCACTATTTGTTGGCGATGTCAGCAGCAACTGTCCTCTGCACCTCTGCACGCCTTCCGGTGTCCTGCCCCTGTCTGAGGCAGCGGGTGTGATGGGTGAGAGCCCTGGCTCAGCCACACAGCGGACAGGTGACTGCAGCTGGTGGATCTGAGATGAGAACATGGAATGGGGATTCAGGGCCAGGGATCCAGCACTCGGAAGGTCCGCGCCTGGTCTGTGCAGTGAGAAGTGAGGCAGCACTGGGGCCCAAGGCACGGCCGGCTCACCAGGACGCATCTGCTACAAGAGGGGACGGAGGCCGCATCAGAGACTGGCCCTCGCGCACAGTCGAGCTGCTGGGGTGTCCAGGGAGGTGAGGACGGGGAAAGAAGAGCCATGCTCTGTGGAGGCAGTGCTCCCTGGGACACCGCAAGCCTCCTCTGACTTCAAAGGGACTCTTTCTTCCATCCCATACTGGACAACCAGAAGCCAGAAGCCCCTGGTCTGGCCCAGCCCACTGCATGACTTTGGGCACAATGTTCAACTTCTTTGAACCTCAGGTTTCTCATCTTTGAAATGGGTTTCAAATTATTAATAAATGGACCTCGAAGGACATATAAGAGTATCAAATTGAGATGGTAGATGGAACAGAATTTTTGTAAATAATTCAAAAGTGTCTGTCCGTTTGGGCTGCTGTTTCAGAGTACCATAGACGGGGTGGCCCACAGACAACAGAAATTTATTTCTCACAGTTCTGCAGATGGGAAGTCCACAGTCAGGGTCGAGTTCTGGCAAAGGTCCTGTTCCAGGCTGCAGACAGCCGACTTCTCCTTGTACCTTCACGTGGTGGGAAGAGAGATAGCTCTCTGGCCTCTTCTTACAAGAGCTCTCTGGAACCCCATTCAGGAGGGCCCCACCCTTGCAACCTAATCACACCCCAAAGCCCCCTCTTAACGCTTTCGCACTGGGGGTTAGATTGGGAGGACACCAACACTGCGACCCAATGGGCAGTTAGTGGCTGGTGCGGTTTGGGAGGCTGTGTTCTTCCATGACAGGGCACACTTCGAAGAAGCCTCAATGCCTAATCCTAGATGAGAATTCATGGCGGTCAGGAGGAAGGAGGTAAGGCTTTGAGGCCGGACACCTCGACTTTCAATCGTAGATTTTATACGTACTCACTAAGAAACCTGGAACAAGACATTTTGCTTTTTTGCATGCGTCTGTTTCAATATTTTTCAAATAAGAAAAGAAATCCCAGCTTCCCCCTAGATCTGGGGTGGGGATCAAATCAGGGACAAAGAACTTTGTAAAATACAATAACAAAAAAAATAATATAAAGCACACACTAATGAGCACTTACTCTCTGCCAGGCTTTATTTCATTTAAGCATTTAAGTCCCACAACAATTCTCCAAAATAAAAGTTACAGTAATGACAGAAATACGTGACATTGGATTAAAGCAGAAATAATTACTGAATGCTTAGCATGTGCTAGGCTGTGTTCTCAGGGCTTTCCATGAATTCCGTATCGCTCATCCTCACAGCAGATCCAGCAGCTGTAGGTACTGTTAGCAAGCACACACTTTTTGCAGATGAGCAGAGTAAATTCACAGAGATTGACAAGCCATAGTCTCAGGACCAGGAAGAGGCATAGCTAGGATTTAGCCAAAGGTAAAGGTTGTTTGACAACATATATATATGGGGTGTGTGTGCATTCCACGTATCATACCTTGTATAATATATATTATAAGTAGTTCTAGTCCCATGAGTGGTCGGCAGGGAGGAGGTCACACAGGGCTCTATTAGTCACCTTGCCCCGGGCAATGACACAAACAGGAAGTCATGGATGGGACCCTTACTTGCCTTTCAAAATGAAGGTATTTCTACTCTCATTACCTGGGGCACGCCCACCTTGCAAAAGAGGTGAAGCCGACCTTAGCAACAATGTAAGTTGAGCCCAAAACTGATACCCAAGAACAACCCATTTCCTCCCAGCAGGTGCCCACGGGCAGGCAAGCTGCTCTGCCCACCCAGCCTCCTCCAACAGGCCCTGGTCAGGGAGTGTGGAGCCCGCTGTCTATCGGCTGGTCTGCACATTCATCCCCTGGCCGTCCCAGGCGAGAACACACATACAAGTGCACTGTCTAGACCGGCACAGTGCATTTCCACCCAGGATTTAAGGCTAGATGGCCATGCTCTGTGCTCCCTGGCTCTGTGACTTTGGGCAAGTGATTATTTAAACTCTCTGGGCCTCGGTCTCCTCATCTGTAAAATGGGGATAAAAACAGTCTCTACTTCGTAAGAATGTTGTAAAGATTTAGAGTCTAACACTCGTAAAATTGCCAACCATTCTAAACATTCCAAAACAGTGCCTGGCACTCGAGAAAGGCTTAATAAATGTTTGTCATTATTATTTGTGGGATCAGTTAAAAAAACAAAACAAAACAGGAATTGGGAAGGACCACAGCATACCCCCACTCCCCAGGGTAGGTTAGAGTCACTCAGGGCTTTGTAGTATGACCCAAGGTGGGGAAGGGATAAGGGTTCTGTCAGTACAACAAAGTCCGAACGCTGTGCTGGGGTCTCTTGGATGGAGTGTCAGGGGGGCTTTTGGACATGAGCCCTCGAAGTGGGAGGCTTGGGTTTTTTACCAGAAAGAATTGGAATATCTCTTCTGATCTCTTCTAGGAACCCAGGACACGGTCAGGGCAGTGAGGGGTCAAACTGAAGGAGCACTGGGCCTGGAGAGGGTTGGGGGACGAGGGCAAACAGCCAGTGACTGAGCCGCCCCTGCGCCCAGGCAGAGCAGGACGCCAGCAGGAGCAGGGAGCTGACAAAGCCAGTTCTCAAATCCTGTCATATTTGAGACTCACAGGCACCCTGTGAGGGAAGCATCGCCATTCCCATTTTATAGATATGGAAACTGAGGCTCAGGAGGTTAATCTGCGGCCACAGATGACTACAGAAAAGTCAAGCAGAAGCAACCAAGTTTAACATGTCTGGCTGGGCACGGTGGCTCACGCCTGTAATCCTAGCACTCTGGGAGGCCGAGGTGGGAGGATCGTTTGAGCTCAGGAGTTCAAGACCAGCCTGAGCAAGAGTGAGACCCTGTCTCTACTAAAAGTAGAAAGAAATTAGCTGGACAACTAAAAATATATAGAAAAAATTAGCCGGGCACGGTGGCGCATGCCTATAGTCCCAGCTACTTGGGAGGCTGAGGCAAAAGGTTCACTTGAGCCCAGGAGTTTGAGGTTGCTGTGAGCTAGGCTGACGCCACTGCGCTCTAGCCCGGGCAACAGAGTGAGGCTCTGTCTCAAAAAAAAAAATGTCTGATAAACACTCAGG
>RJWJ010005378.1:0-53768 GCA_004363605.1 Indri indri
TTCTGGGTTCCATACCTCACCAGGGTGAGCCACTGTGAAGCAACAAAGTTACTAGAGGCATCACAAGGAAAAATGAATCTTGAGTTAGAAGTTCAGGGTGGCGATTAGGATGAACAGAAAACTCAACCTAATATGACTTAAACTCACAAGGGTTTATACATCCCTCATGTAAAAGAAGTCCAATGGAAGAGAATTTAGGTCTGGATTTCTGGGTAGCATGGTCACTGGGGCTCCTTCTGTTTTTCTGCCCTGCTATCCTCAGCACACAGTTTCTGTCCTTAAGGTCACCTCATATTACAAAATGGTTGCTAGAGCTCCAGCTATCACATCTCCCTTTTGTGCAGCAGACAAGATGAAAAGAAGAGGGCAAAAGGCAAAGTGAGAGGTTTCTCAGAAGCCCCACCCAATAACTTTCACTCACATTTCATTGGCCACACACTTCTACAAAGGAGGCTGATAAATGAATTTTTTTTTTAAAATCTAAGCACAATATAACCCCAGTAATATAGAGAAGATAGGAAGGCCGCTAGTACTTCCACAACCTGGGTTTGTACCCCAACTCCATCATTTACTAGTCCGGGGACCAAATCACTCCACTGCTCTCGGTCTTCATTTTCTTATCTGTAAAATGGGAACAGAGATTCCTTTCTGCATATGTCATAGGATAGTGGCGAGGACTGAGTGAAATCACGTATTTGAAAGAGTATCCTTCATGGTCAACCATGAAGAACTGGATGCCAATAAGTATGTATTTTTATTGAGAGCCTGCTCACTTTCCCTTCTCAGACCCCTCTTCTTGTCCCACTTCCCCAGGCTGCCTCTTGTGTCTCCATTTTTCAAAACCAAGAGAGCTAAACCTTGGGAAATGATTTGATAAGGTTTTAAAGGATCAAGGCATAAGGTACAACCCCTTTCAGAAACATTTGCAGTTCAATTCGGAGCTCTGAAAGGCCCAAAGGAGTGAATCTCTAATGGTAAAGTTTTTAAACCCACAACAGGCCTGTGAATAGGGGAGATATTTGTGAGGGCACCTCTGAGAGTGTCTCGCGTCCTATCACTGTCTTCTCATGCTGCACCTCTCACTCTGCTTGGGAAGGTGACACCACTCAGATTCAAAACCCTTCAGGGCATGTGTTCAGAGGTGACTAATTTCTCCACGTGTCGTTCCCTCCTCCCTGTCCAAAAGTTCTGGCTGGAGACAGCTCTGAAGATAGAATAATTAGCAGCAGTGAAAAGATTACAGTATGCGTCCAGTATCCCTCTCTTCTGGAAGGAGGCTTTCTCCTCTGCAGGAAGAGACAACCAGGGAACTGTCCCCTGCTAATTTTATGTGTGTTTGGTTAGTTTGGAGGTGGAGGTGGGGATATTGTTTATTCCACGCCAGGAAAACACCAAAGAAGGTTTACAGAGGGAGGGGTTGGGGACCTGGGGACAGTGCTGGTGGTGGCCATCGGAACACACCAAACACTCATCTGACAACCGGACTTCCCCAAGTGTGTTCACAGGACCCGGCTCAGCCTCATAGCGGACCGGGTGGGGGGAAGGAGCTCCGTCCCCCACCAAGAGAGAGATTCAGAGTAGCTGGGGCTGGTGCCTGGACACGCGTGTTTTGAAGGGTCCCCCAGTGGTTCTGATGTGCACTCGGCGTCAGCCACTGTGCCCAGTGACATCGGGGGTTTGGCAGCACTGGTTGGTAGGCATGGACGTCGATCCACAGCTAGGGGTTCGGTCCCTCAACTTCTGTGAGAGAAGAAGCCGGGAATCCTGCGTTCAACCCTGGCCTGCCTCGCACGACTGATCTCACCTCTTTGTCATCCATAACATCGGAGACAAATCTCTTCTCTGTGGGGTTGTCGCCAGAGACATACGTATGTGCAAACGCTTTGGAAACAAAAACGCCGTGTGCATCGCAGCTGCCAGAGCCGTTCTTGTGACCCCGCACTGAGCCCGAGTGATTAATACAAGGAGGATGGGAGCCGGGGCTCCAGGCACAGGCTCTTGCTATCTCCCCTCTCTCTCCTTGCCTAAGCCTCAGCCTTCTCATCCACCGAATGGGTAGTAAACTGTCCCGTCTGCCGCACAAGGTGGTTGTGAAATCGTGAGACGAAAGAAGGACATTTTGTAAAGTGTGAAGTGCTTCCAGCAGCAGAGATCTGGCTGCAACAGCTTTTCCAAGTTCGAGGGTCGTTCCATTCATTCTGCCAGAGCGTTCCGGAGGGAGGCGTCCAGGGCTGGATGGGCGCTCCGTGAGCTTCGGGGACTGAGCAGGCCGTTGGCACTACCCTTCACGCGCGGCTCACTGCCCTTGAGTTTGCCAACGCTCTCTTCCCGGACGCTTTCTCTCCACACTCCACCCACAGCGGAGCTGCGGACCCCAGGAGCAGCCCTGGGCCTGTGACAGAGTTGGAGGATCTGTACCCCAGCTCCCTCGCCCTTGGGGAAAGGAGGAGGAGGACAGCACCGGGGCACGATGTGTGCTCTCCCAGAGCTTCCCAGCAGGGCCGAGCCCCGGTTACTTAGCAAAATACCCTGCGTTAACTTCCTTCCCCACTTCCTCGCCGGAGCTTCCTAAGCCCACCTCCCGAATAAACTACTGGTGCTCTAAGCCTTGTCTCAGGGTCTGCTTCCGGGAAGCCCAAACCAAGACAGGCACCAACCTCCCGGATTACTCGACCCCTTTGCAGGACCCCCCAAAATCCTACCAACTGACTTCAGCTGCTGCCTCGGTGGATTCCCCCAGTGCACATTGGAGGCTGCAGAGGGTGATCATCTGCTCGGGCACATTGCCCCCCACCAAATACAGCCAGCATTCTACAGGGAGTCTGGAAGGGGGGGAGTGGACGCTGGAGAGGCGTACAACTGCCAGAGCCGCAGGGGCGAAGCATCGTCGTTGTTAACATTTCGGCAGCCGCCCACGTGCTCCCAGAAGCTGGGAGCCCGTCTGTAGCTGAGGCCAGCCTGGGCAGGGAGC
Organism: Indri indri; assembly: GCA_004363605.1. Lineage (NCBI taxonomy): Eukaryota > Metazoa > Chordata > Mammalia > Primates > Indriidae > Indri > Indri indri. The sequence goes on from RJWJ010005378.1 coordinate 2,972, forward strand.
TGACGGGGCTGCCTTTCTGCCTCCCTGCGGGTGCTCTTTTCTCATCTGTGGGACAGCGAGGCACCGAGCAACACAGAGGAATGCCTTGGTGCTTGCCAATTAGGCCCGTGGTCTGGCGTGCGCGTGTGACAGGAGTGGGCACCTTGTGGGTGACAGAAGAGTTCAGACGAAAAGTCAAATTAGTGCCCATCATCTTCAGAGTCTCCAAGGTGGGCCGTGAGCAGGAAGAGTGGCACAAAGCCACAGAACGTGACATGCCACCCAGGGTGAAAGCAGGGCCGTGCAGACGTGCAGTGTGGACGCGTGAACTCATCAACTATTTACAAAGGAGAGCTATTTCTAGCCTGGGTGGGCTCCAGAGATGGGCTCCAGGCTGTTCCATGGCTGTGGGGTTGACCCCGCCGTGGGGACGGCTTCCCCGGCACAGCGAGGAAGGTGCGCGTCGGGAGACGGAGCCGCACGCCATCTGCTAAACCCAGATCCTCCCAACTAGGTGATTAGTGATGGCACTAAGTTAAGGAGCTTTTCAGTTTAGTAATTGGCCTCCTAAAAGGTTAAAATGTAAATGGATTTCTTGGTGAAATCTGTCTACTTGAGCTTTTTCATGAGCTAACGGAAGGGAATGCTCACGCCTAGGTAGGGAGGAGTGTATTCTGGGGGCTCAGGGAGCGGGGGAAGTGAAGTGTGAGCTGCGTCCTGGGGCCAAGGTGGGACTTGGAAGGAAGAGGGAAGGGGTGACTGTTTTAGGTGGAACCAATGAGGAGAGACGCAGAGGCAGGACTGATCAGGCCTCGTCAAGGCCCGTCGAGGGCCCCTGTGCACCAGTCAGCCGCTGCCGCAATCATGCTTCGTAACAACCTCAAACTCCAGGTGTCTTAGCACCACGCGTGTTTAATTTTCTGCAATGTAGTCGTGGGTCTGCACGCTGGTTGGAGGTGAGCTGGTCTCGCCCAGGCCGGGCTGGGCTGCGCTTGGCTTCAGTCTCCAGGCCTGATTTGCATCTTCTCTGTGATCTCGTTCTGGAGCCCAGGGGTGGGGGGTGGGGACGGTGGCTCTCTGGGCATGTTCCTGTCATGGCGAGAGCACAGACGCAGGAGGGCAAGCCCAAGTGCAGAAACAAATGTCCAGCTTCCGCTGGTGTCACATCTGCGGAACCCTGCTGGCCGCAGCAAGTTATGTGACCAAAGGTCAACGCACAGGTAACACGCTCTACTCAGCGCCAAGCGTGACGAGGCCGTGGATGTATTGTGTTGTCACAGGCAAGTAAAGAAACAGGACTGATAATTCAATTTGCCACCCGTGACTTTCCTGGCAGAAAGGCTGTCTCCAGGGCAGTGGGTCTCAAACCTGAGCGTGCATGAGAACCGCCTGGCGGGCTGGCTGACACACAGACGCAGCATGCTACCCCTGAGTTTCTGATCCAGCAGGGGTGGCATGGGTCTGAGAATCCGCGTTTCTAGTACATTCTCCCAGGGGCACTGATGCTGCTGGTCTGGGGACCATACTTTGAGAACCACTGCTCTGGGGAAGTGATAGGAGGTTTCCTCAGACAGGTCTGAAGAGGGCAGGATGGGTGGCCGTGAATGTCACACACTGTAGCTGTGTTTAGCAGGCCCCACTGCTGTTCTAAAGACGTTCCGTGCATGCTCCCATTTGGTACTCACACGAGCCCGTTGAAGTGTGATCCTTTATTGTCATTTGACAGATGAGGACTCGGCCATAGGGAGTGCTATAGTTTGGATGTTTGTCCCCTCCAAGTCTCATGTTGAAATTTGATCCCCAGTGTTGGAGGTGGGGCCTGGTGGGAGGTGTTTGGGTCCTTGGGGCAGATCCTTCATGACTGTCTTGGTGCCCTCCACGTGGTAATGAGTGAGTTCCCTTTATGCGTTCAGAAGAGAGCTGGTTGTTAAAATAGCCTGGCCCCTCCTCCTCGCTCCTGCTCCCACTCTCGCCACGTGACAAAGCTGCTCCCCCTTGGCCTTCTGCCATGACTAGAAACTCCCTGAAGCCAGCGCCATGCTTCTTGTACAGCCTGCAGAACTGTGAGCCAAATAAACCTCTTTTCTGTATAAATTGCCCAGCCCCGGCTATTCCGTGATAGCAAGGCCGATGGACTAAGAAGGGAGGCGACGTGACTTACAAGGTCCCGCAGCTCGGAGGCAGTGGAGCTGGCGCTCGCAGCCTCTGTGCTTGCCTCGGGCTTTCCCCTGTTGGTGGGGGGAGCCAGGGTCCAGTGCTGAGGGGAGGAATGACCTGTGGTGAGGAAGACTCTGGATTTAGAACCAGATATTTATTTCTGGTTCAACAAGTATTTATTGTGTGGCCAAGATCCCACGGTTAGAAAGAGATGGGCAGACGTCCTTGTCTTTAAGGAGCTTACATTCTCATAGAGGAGAGAGACAAAAATTTAAAACTGTGCATTAGAAAGAAAAATAAGCAGTGTAAGGGGACAGAGACTAGAGGGCTACTGTTTTATGTGGGTGATCAGGGATGACCTTGCTAAGGAGTGACATCAGAGCAGAGACTTGAATGCAGCGAGAGGGAGCCAGGCAGGAGAAACAGCACATGCAAAGGCCCTGGGGTAGGAATGTACTTATCCTGCTGGAGAAGCAGCAAGGACTCTGGTCCATCTGGAGAAAGAGTGGCAGTGAATGCATTAGAGCAGGGGTCCCAACCTTTTTGTCACCAGGGACCAATTTCATGGAAGACAATTTTTCCGTGAACGGGGGGCTGGGCAGAGCTTTGCAGTTCAATCTCTAACAGGCCTCTGACCACTACTGGTCCTTGGCCCAGGGGTGGGGACCGCAGCATTGGAGGACTGGGTAGGGCTGGGTCATGGAGCCCTCGTGGGCCATGGCGAGGCCTCGGATTTGATCCTGAATGGGATGGGAGGCACTGGGGGGACTGAAAGCAGGAGTGTGGCACGATGCTATTAAGAAAGAAGATTCCGATTGTTGCGTGGAGAATACGCTGCAAGGGGCAGGGGCGGAAGCAGGGAGGCCGGTGATGGTTGCAGGGGTCTTAGCGGTGTCTTGAGACCCTCCTGCTCCTGAATGTCCACATCTACAAAATGGGAGAAGGGCCTCGTCCATCCCTCCCGCTTTGGGCAAGAGGAGGTTGGGGTGTGGGTGTGCGCCAGGCAGGAAATGCTTGGGTAGGGAACAAGGCGGCATGTCGCGATGATTTTTCTGGCAGAATCCTTGGGCCTGTGTCTGCCTGGCCTGGAAAACTCACTGAGGCCCAGCTCATGGCCCCGAGTGGGGCGGAGGGTCTGATCTCCCTGCGCAGAGCAGAGCCCCTCACACCATCGCTGCCCCCGCTCCTCAGCGGGCATTGCCCCGGCACCAACCCACATCCTCATACTCTCATAGGGAGTGATTATTTGTGTTCTTGTTTAATTAGCTCATTAGGCGTGTGCTGCAGTATTTCTGATAATAAATCTCCTTCTCTAGTGGCTCTTAAGTGCATTTTTGCTGCTGCCCAGGCCTGGCCGTGAAAGTGGCAGTCGTGGGGTGTAGGCATGGCCTGTGGTCATCAGGGGCTTGGTGCCTGGGCTGTCCCCGAGGCGGGTGCAGACAGCTGGAGGGGCTGCCGAGGCTCTGGGCACGGAGACAGGGTCTTAGAAGCCGAGATGGCAGCAGCAGCGGCAGCCGGCATTGAATACCAGAGAGATATTTTTACCACCCGTCAAAATGCCACTGCGTGTGAGCCTGTGCCAAGGGCTGCTTCCCAAGGCTGCCTTGCTCTCCTCCTTAAGCTCTGACTGTTGCTAGGAGGAAGGTCTGAGTGGAACAGGGAGGCTTTGGAAATTCCCGGGTGGGCTTGGCTGGTGCTCAGCAGTCCTTTCCCTCAGGGGCAGGGGCTGAAAGGAACCTTCCATCCTGCGGCAAGAGTACGTAGGGTGGGGGCTACCTTCTCCAGGCCAGGAAAGCAGGAGCGCCTGGGTTTAGACCCAAGCCCTGCTCTTCTCCACACTGCCTAGAATGAGCATAGGGAAAGGACCCTGTTTAAATACACTTCCTTCACAGATCAGAGGGCCTAAAATTCCACCATTAGAAATGCACTTCTTTGCATCTATAATGGACAGATACCTGGGAGATGCTAAAGTGGTTTCCTCTGGGACTGGCTAACAGGGGATGCTGACCTGATGGAGGGCACAGTGGCAGCCTGAGCAGCAGTAGGAGGAAGTGAGTCAGGAGGGTCCTAGGGCTATCTCAAAGCCCTGTTCCCCTGTGAGGACATGTTGCCAAGGGTATGAGAGCCCAGGGGTAGAAGGGCAGAATCAAAGTCCTTGGGACCATTCCAGCTGTTTATTCATTGCAACTGTCTTGAACCCAGTTCTTTTGTCTTTAAAATGGGCCTAGTTCTTGCTACTCTCAGACTGAAAAAGATCTAGAGTGTGAAAGGTCAGTTCAAGGTCATCCAGGCCAACCCTTTCCTTTCTCCGTGAATCCGTGTGGTGCCCACCACTCTTGCTGCCCATCCCTCCTCATTCCCGCCGCCCCCTTGAGGTGGTGGCTGGCCCTGTGGGGGAACAACTTCCAGAGAGGAGAAACCTCCCCTCTCCTCTTTTTCAAGAGCCCACACCGCTGGTGGGTGACACTGGCTAAAAGGTTTTTCCTCATTATGGCCCCATAATCCACCTCCCACCCTTAGATTCTGCCTCGATCTTCACCAGGAATAAAATCAATTCTTTTCCATAATGGGTCCATTTAATTTTTGAAAATAATTATCATAATTCACCCAAGGCTATTTTTTAGGATTCAACATCCTCCTCCACTGCCTTCCTCCATTCTTGCCTTCACCAATAGTCGGTCAAGAGGTGTTTATTTTGTGCTTATGATGTCAGGTCTGGGCTGCACGTGGGAAGGTGGCTATGAACAGGGCACTCCTGCCCTCCTGCAGCTTGCATTCCCCAGGGAGACAAACATCAAACAACTATGCCGGGGGACGTTCACTGATTCAGTAGCCTCGGTTGTGATAAGTGCTATGCAAGTATATGTGAGAGTAGGTCCTGGGGGACTGACCCAGCTCTGGAAGGTCAGGGAAGGCTTCCTGGAGGAGGTGACCCAGAAGGTCAAGTAGGAGCTCAATCGGTGAAGAGGAATGAGAGGGCTTGCAGGTAAAGGCTGCCATGTTGGTTTGTCTCTGGTGCAGGACAAGGCCTGGGGTGTGTCCTGTGGTGCATCTCCTGGTCCCTTGCCTCTAATCTGTAGCAGGTTTTTGATGTCTCTTTGCCTGTGTAGGCTCCAGCAGTGGGCAGTACACTGGATGTAGCCTATCCAGAACAAAGAGGATGAGAAAGCCCCTCCCCAGCTGGTGACACCCCCATCTGAAGGCAGCCTCCGCCCACCCTCACTTCCTATGGTGCCAAGTCCCACATAGACAGGGCCCCCCTAACAAAGCCGCTCCCCTCACATCGTTCTGCGCCTCCTTGCCCCTCCTCCCTCGCTGCTCTCACGATAGAGTGGTCCAGGGCTGCGTTCAGCTCTGTGGTCATGCGGGGCTTATATCTGAAGTTAGAGCTCGAGTGTCTCAGTGACCCATCCTGGGGGGCCAGGCCTTCCAGCTCAAGCCTTTTTACTGATTTTTGATCTTCAATAAAACATTAACAAATTGTACTTGTCTCATTTTATATGTTTGTATGTGGTAAGTCATCTCGTATCTTTGGTTGGAAATAAATGGATTATAAATCACGAGGCCAGTTGATGGAATTAGGTCAAAAGTACCAAGTAAATGCAGGTGGTTTCTCCCCCAATAATGATGGAATTATAAGAGCCAACCTTTCTGGGAAAGTATTCCATGCCTGTACTGCTCTGAGTGGTTTCTGTTTATCAGCTCACTTAATTCTTTCAATGTCCTGACCAAGAAAGTACCGTTATTATTTTGATTTTACAGATGAGAAAACTGAGGCAGAAATTGGTTGAGAAGCTTGCCTGAGGCGTCCCAGCTGGGATTTGAAGCCAGGCAGGCTGGTTCCAGGGTCTACACCTTGAGGCCTTGACAATACACAGCTAGCACCTGTGCCAAGCACCGTCGCGGCCCCTCCCCGCCCCGCCCCGGGAGGCAGGTGTTACTGTTTTGTCTGATTTACGGGATGGGAATCTCAGGGTCAGAGATGGTAGGTGAGCTGCCCAAGGTCCCCCAGCTAGGAAATGGCAGAGCCAGAATTCAAGCGCAGGCCTGTCAAGCTCCAAAGAGCTCCTGGCTACTCCTCATCCTCCCAGGACACGAATTAGGAGGGAGAGGAGCGAGATGGGCGTCTGGGAGGCACAGGTGATGTCCTCAAAATAAAGGCCAGTGATGCCACTCCCTTCTATACTGTCCCCTTCCAAGTCACCTAATCTACTAACAACCCCAGAACCACCAGCCCGTTGTCACTCGGAACCACCAGGAGGAACCAGGGGCAATATGAACCAGCCCGCAATCAGGAGAAACAAGAGGAAACAGGTGAGTGCTTCAGGTGGGGTCTCGGTTAGACAAGTGGAAGAACTTCCGGCAGTGCTGGAGATGTCTGTTCTTTGAAGGCAGGAGGAAGCCGACTGCTGGAAGGGCCTGGAGGATCCATCCACGGCGGGCAGGCCGGTGCGTGCCTTCTGCCCTTTCTCCACGCGGGGAAAGCGATGGCTGTGTCTTCAGGCGTTCTAATTTATAACTCGCCGTTTGAACCACGGCCGCTCTGCCTCCCGCTGCTGCCTCCTCCCAGACTGAAATGAAACCCGGGTCACAGTTCAACCTAGTGATGAGCGGGCTTGGGGGAGAGAGGGGAGATTTATGGCTTGGTCTCTGCCCTCGGTGAGCCATCATCCCCCAGAGCCACCATGGCCGCTGCCTCCCTGGCCGAGCGAGGCCGGGGCCCAGTGCCGAGGGGCAGGCGGCGTGCGGGTCTGGAGGATGGTGTCATGAATCTCTGACAGCCACGCGGCCTCCTGGCTCGGGGACGTCCAGTGAAGACAGCAGCCGATAGATCACAGCTGGGCTGTTGACCTTGAGTCTTAAGCAAAGTGAAGAATAAAAGGTCATATTTATTCCATAATAGCCCCGGGAGCTGAGAAATACCGGAACGTGAATAAAGACGGTGGTGAATCACTCCCCACGCTTGGGAATTTGGCAGATCTGTCTTCCGGCCACATCACCCACGGGCGGCTGGGGGCCAGTGTGCGCAGAGATGGAGAAAAAGATGAGAAGGGGCTCCAGGGCCCCCAAACGGTGCTCTCTCTGGAATACAGCGGCGCTAAGGATCACTGAGCTTCACAGCTTCCCAGAATGTTAAGATCTCCCCATCTCAGACGTCGCCTGCCCAGCGAGGTTGTGCCTGAGCACCCGCTTACAGCTGAGCACCCCGCCTCCCAACACGCCCCCCTTCGCCCCCGCCTGCTTTCCTCTTCCTTCTCTCCGCAGCCAGTCCACCGCCCGACATGCTAAGTAAGTTGCTGTCTGCCCTTTCCCCACCAAGGGTGTCGACTCCACCAGGCGGGGACTCGTGTCACTGGTGGTCACTGCTGGCCCCCGGTGCCTAGAGCAATGCCTGTGCATCACAGGTGCTCCACGAAAATGTCTTAGAAGAATGAAGGAGTCTGGAAATTACCTAAGAAATGGTCTAGTTCCATTTCTTCCTCTTCCCTCCCCGTGCAGAGGAAGGAGAGGGCAGAGACCCAGAGCAGGGGTGGGAGCTGCCCCAGCCTCAAAGCCTGTTAGGGGCTGCAGAGCTGGGAGAAGAATCCGGGCTCGAGACTCCGGGACCAGAGCTCCAAGTCCTGCGTGGTCTGAGCTGCCCTTGAATCCATCGGAGGATGTCCTTGTCAGTCACAGCCTGTTAACCACACGCAGGGCCCAGGAGCTGTGCAGCCCGGGGCTGGGCAGGGGGAGGGGCTCACTGGCTTCCTCCCTTGATTTTAAAAACAAAAAAGAGAATACATTTACTGATAACTCACTTCCCAACTCAAAAGGGGCCCCAAAATATGGGATCCCATGGCTGAGGAAGGTCAGGGAATTTTCCTTCCTGAGAATTTTTAAGGGGTGGAGCAGGAGTGGGGTGAGAAGTGTTTACCAGGCATCGTCACCCCGGGGTGACTGCCACCGTGCTGAGTCCTTCACGCAGATCACTCGTGCCTCCTGGCTTGCAGGCTGTAACAGAGCATGATAAGGATAGGAACATCTAACGAACCGTGTGCCACCCTCTATTCTCAGTGCTTTCAATATTCGTCCATCTAATCTGTCCAGCAACCCTATGGAGCGGACAGCTTCTGTGATTGTGCCCATGTTACAGATGAGAAAGCTGAGGCAAATGTGCCCTCAAATAAATGCCCCCATTCATTCATCAGTGAGCAAAACAACTGGAGAACCTGGTCCTCATAGGGGATGGGCAACAGGCACGGTGAGCGAGTAAATGACGTAGGTGCTGAGAGGCCGTAGGGCGGTGCAAAAAAGAACCGCAGGGCAAGACGTGGTGGGGTGCTTCAGGGTAAATTGCAGTATTAGATAGGGCGGCAGGGCAGGCTGCACTGAGAAAGCAGGATCGAGCAAAGGCTTGAAGGAGGTGAGCCCAACACGCAGTGTGGGAAGGGTATCCCAGCCAAAGGGAACAGCCAGGGCAAAGCCCCCAGGGCTCCGGCTTCAGGGGAGCCACCGGAGGCCAGGGAGGCTGGAGCAGAGCGAGCGCAGGGCGGCGTATGGGAGGTGGGGCAGAGAGGGAGTGGGCCCAGATCCCGCAGGGCCTCATGGGACCCTGCAAGGACAGTCTCGACTGCTCTCCCCTCAAGTTCTTGCTCACAGCTTCAGGCCAACACCTCCTCCCGTCTCTGCTCACACTCGGGGCTGCTTCCACACCGGCCAGTAGACACACACTGACACGCCCACACAAACATCAGCCAGTGGGCATGCACTCACACTCACGTGCTCACATGCTATACACACACACCGGCCAATGGACACACACACAGCTCCCCCCGGCCCCAGTGGGCTCCAGCCTCCATCCCACCTGCGTGCGCAAGAGGAGCAGGTGCGCATCCTCAGCCTCACTCGCACCTGCCACCCAGCGTGGCCTCTCCCCAGCTGGAGCAGGAGAGGGAGCTGAGTGGGCCAATTTCTGGGGCTTCAGACCCGTGGACCCTGATAAATAGTGCTGGAGAGACTCCAGATTACAGATGAGAGTAAGTCTATGATTTACTCACATGATTACTTCCAGACTGAAAGATCACAGGCCCATATGGCCATCCTCCTGGGACACCGAAGTGCATTTAGTGGCTCTGTTCTGTTATTCCCGGGCAAAACGAGGACGGTGCACCTCTAGGCCAGGCCAGCCTCCCCTCAAAGCTCCTGGCTGATGGATAAATGCCAGAGTTGTCATCCGCCCACTCAGCAGAGACCCCGGCCCCCAGGAACACCCGTGCCCCCACATGGCTCACCGTCTGCCACCAGGAGAGGTCCTGCTGGCAGATGGGTGCACTGGACGGTGTTAGTGTTGTCTATCAAAAAGGTAATAGGTTGACAGGCAGGCAGAGGATGGACAATAATAAAGCAGATAAGCAGTCACTACGCACACGAATGATTTGTTAGTGTATGTTGTTGCCAGTGCTTTACATACATTGTCTCTAATTCTCCTGTGACTCTGCAAACTGAGTTTGCAAACTGCTTTTACAGATAAGATGATTGCAGCTCCAGAAAGTTAAGTAATGGAGTAAATATATAGCCAGTCATTTGTGCAGTCAGCATTTGAGCCCAGAGCCCAGGTGGCTTTGGTGCTAACTCCTGTGTGCTTTCAGGGTTGGGGACCTGGTGCCCCCACTCCCATAGCCCTTTGATGCTGAGCACCCTCCACCTCCTGCCTCCCCTTGCTCCTATCACCCCTTTCCAGTGATGTTCTTGTGGCATTCTAGAATGTTGGCAGTGGGTACTGAAGCACAGAGAAGGAAAGTGACTTGCCCATGTTTGCACAGCAAGTTGTGACAGAGCGGGAGTTAGAGCCTTGTCCATCCAGCCTGGACGAGAGGATGGTGGGTGGGGACAGCCCTCCCTCCTGCTGACTCCAGGGTTGGGACTGTGTCAGGGCCTTCCATTTGTCTGGACAGAGTGGCCTCCCAGCTGCCCACCTGAGGTCATTACTCTCTCCACCCTTAATAAATCCCTTCCTGGCCAGCGTGCTTGTTAGAGACAGAGGTGTCCGGGGAGAATCAGCAGAAACACAGCCCAGAGAAGTGTTGAGTGGGTGCCTCCTGGCCACTGGGTGGAGAGGGCATCTCTTCACGGGGTGAGCCCGTGGGCAGGATGATGCAGCGGCTCAGCATGCCGGCGTCCAGCAGGCAGCTCAGAGGACGTCTCTCCGCCACTCACGCGCGGGTGCTGAGTGTCCTCATTATAAAAAGCAACACCTTGCATTTGTGGATGCTTTGCCACTTGCATACTGCATCCAAGTAGCCTCATATCTTAGCAGATTTCCCCAATGGTCCTATGGTATAGCATCGACAGAAAAATCCAAACTCTAAAATAATTTAAAGAGGTTTATTCTGAGCCCAATGTGTGTGACCAAAGCCCAGGGGACAAGTTCTCAAGAAGTCTTGAGAAAATGCGCCTGAGGCAGCCGGATTATAGTTTGGTTTTATACATTCATAGGGACAGGAATTACAGGTAAGACCATAAATCTAATACATGGGCTCAGCCCTAAAAGGTGGGATATCTCGAAGCGGTGGGCCTGCAAGTCACAGGTGGGTTTTAGGGATTCTTTAGTCGGCAATTGGTCGAAAGAGTTAATCTTTGTGTGAAGACCTGGAGTCGGTGGACAGGGTGCCTGAGTAAAGACAGCGGTCGCTAGGAAGCTGAGTTAAGGTGAGGGGGCTTCTATCTGTCCTGCAATGCTGTACAGGAATCAGGTTAGAAAGTAAATCACATTGGTTCGGGTTAATAAAACCCATTCAGCGAGATTTTATTGTTTGTAGGCATGACTTGCCAAGCCTCTTAGAAAGGAATTTGGGCAAAAGAAAAAAGATCGGAGTGCAGTCCTCAATAGGTAGTAGCGTTACCATTCCCGTTTGACAAAGGGGTGATAGCTCCTTGTTCAAAATCGCTCAGCTAGCAGATGGCAGGGCCAATGTTTGGTCCTGATCTTCAAACATCAAATCCAAACATCATCATGGCTACTTTTCATTGCATAAACATATTCTAAGCACTGTATTCAGTACTGAACAAATATCATTGTACTTAATTTTCACAAAGACACCATATGATCAATATTATTAACCCATTTTTCAGGTGAGAAAACTGAGTGAGGTTCAGAGTTGTGAAGTGCCTCAGCTAGCACGGCACAGTCAATAGCTTTCTTCACTATGGCACAGCTTCAGCCTGGGGACTGATACAGTTTCCTTCTTCAAAGCCCTTCTGATCTGACAGAAGGGGAGGGTTATAACTGAGGGAAAAGGTGAGGCCCCAGTACCCATCCATGAAATACTGAGGGCTTCATTGCACCCTGATTTGCTGTGTTAAGGGTGCTGTGGTTCGAATGTCCGTGGGTTAAAGCCTCATCTCCAATGTGATGGCATAAAGAAGTGGGGCCTTTAAGAAGTGAATCTTTGATGAGTGCAGAGCCCTCGTGGGTGGGATTAGGCCCTTATAAAACAGGGAGCTCTGTCTCTCTCGCCCTCCCACCCGCTGCTAGGACGCAGCAAGAAGGCCCTCACCAAGCCAAACGCTGGTGCCTTGATCTTGGACTTCCAGCCTCCAGAACTGTGAGAAAGTGAATTTTTGGGTTTTTTAATAAATTACCCAGTCTGTGATATTCTGTTAAGCAGCATGAATAGACTAAGGCTAAGGGTCACTGCTGACTTCACTATTGTCATTGAAACAAAACCTAGTGTTTTCTGTTCACTCATTTATTGCCAGGCATTGTGCTAAGAGTTTAGCACGCTTGACCTCATTTAATCTGACGATATTCCTACAAAGCAGGTGCTAGTGTTGCTGTTTAACTAAGGTAGAGAAGGTTAGGTAATCTGCCTGGGGTCACACAGCTGGGCGGTGCCAGAGCGGGACTTGAACCCCGGCCTGCTGCGTGCAGCACCACGCTTTATCTTCAGCAAACTCGTCCCAGGTCCTGCTCTGGAGCCACCCTGCTCTTCTACCCTCAGGACATATGCATGAGAGCAGGCACTTAGCAAGGGGGCCATTCTCCCCCACCCAGGACCCCTCCCCAAGTGCTGCCCACGGCCCCAGGTGAGACAGGGCCAACCAAGTCCAGGGCAACATAACCAAGAAGCCCCTGCAGTGGTGACTGCCACCCAAGTGTTCATCAACCTTGCCGGAGTGACAAATGTATTTCCAACAACCTCTGCTCTTTTGCCTGCCAGGCAGAATTTGCTTTGTGGAAGGATATTTTTTGTCATTTTTTATTGTGGTAAAATATGTATAATGTAACATTTACCATTTTAAGCACTTTTAAGTGTACAGAGCAGTAGCATTAACTATATTTACATTGTTGTGCAGCCATCACCATCTAGAACTTTTTCATCGTTGCAAACTGGAACCTCGTACCCCATTAAACAGCGATTCCCCATTTCTCCCTCCCCCGGCGCCTGGCAACCACCCTTCTGCTGTATGTCTCTATGGATTTGACAACTCTAGGTCATTTCTATAAGTGGAATCACACAGCATTTGTCTGTTTGTGCCTAATATATTCAAGGTTTATCCAGGTTGTAACACGCATCAAAATTTCATAAAAATATGGAACGCTTCACAAATTTGTGTTCTCCTCGTGCAGGGGCTATGCTGATCTTCTCTGCGTGGTTTTACTTTTAGTATAAGTGCTGCCCAAGTGAACACTTTAATAGTATTTGTTTTCTTTTTCTTTTTTTTTTCAAAATTTTTGCGGGGATACAAATATTTAAGTTACATATATTGCATTTGCACCACCTGAGTTGGAGCTACAAGTGAGCCCATATAATAAAGACATCTGCACTCAAAGGCGATAGGGTTTTGAAGGAGGCTGGCACTGACTTTGCCCCGTGATGCCCCCATGAAATTATGGATCTGCCAACTGGGGTGAATGATCAGATCAGGTCCACCCTTAGGCGGTGTTGACTTGGCGTCTGCTGGTTGTTCTCGCGTGTCTTGGACGCAGCCGGTGGGGAATCTTCATTTTGCACACGTCTGTGTTTACAACAAGGTATAATTGATCTGACACCTTCTGCATTTTTTCTCTAAGTGATGAATTGTTGTTGAGCAAGCTCTTCTCAGCTCCTCTAGGAGATAAATGACAACTATCATCACCGTAGTCATCATTCTTGTGCTACCAAATGGCCTGGGGAAGGAGCAGACACTTTTATCCCTGCTGCACTTAATTTCTCACACTCAGAAGGTTGGTGTTACTATCCCATTTCACATGTGAGGAACCTGAGGCTTGGAGAGAGGGAAGAAATGGTCTAGAGCAGCAGCCCCCAACCTTTTGGGACCAGGCACCCTGGTTTCCTGGAAGACGATTTTTCCATGGAAGGGGGTTGGGGATGGTGAGGCAGAGTTCAGGCGGAGGTGCACGGCACGGCTCCTAACAGGCCACGGACGGGTACTGGGACATGGCCTGGGGGCTGGGGACCGCAGGTCTAGAGTCACATGGCTGGTCAGGGGCAGAACTGGCCTCCAAAGATATTTCTGTCTGATTCCAAAGCCCGTACTCTTTCCTCTAAGACATGCAAACCCAGTCCTTGGGGACTGGAAGCTAAGGACCATTAAATAGAGAAAAAAGTTCCATATCTGTAACGACTTGAACGAGGAGACAGAGACAGAGGGAGTTTACATGGCCTGGAGAGCTCGCCCGGCCTGGCTCCGCCCTCAGTGATCGGGATGCTGCTTGAGAACAGAGTGGGAGCGGTGAGGCTCTAGGTGGCCGTGGGGAAAGCACAGGCCCGTCCACTGACAGTCCGCTCAGCGCGAGCCGCGGTGGATACGCGAGACCCGAGGTACTCTTGGGGAGGGCGTGCTCACGAGAAGGGTGATATTCCACTGGGGGAATGTGGGGTCTGACTCTGTCCTCTGCTGCCCAGACCCCCCCCGCCCCCGGGAAAAGGGCCAAAGACAAACTGGTGTGATCGGACGGGAGCAGCCGGGAAGCAGGCTGGACCCCGTGCTGAGAGGAAAGGGTCCGGAGGAAGGGAAATGTTACTTCTGGAGAAGTGAAAACCGAGGTGGGGTGAGAGAGCTGCCTCACGGCTTGGGAAGCGCCGACATGTGTGAAAGAAAGAAACAGGCTTGTCTGGGCAGCCCCGGGGATGGCGTCAGGGCTGGCGGGAGGAAGGAGTGGGCTGTCAGACCACAGCCTCGCGTGAACCAGGCAGGGTTGTCCAGAGCTGGGATGACAGCGTGTCCCTGGAAGTGTGTGAGTGGAGGGTGCTGACAGCCAGTAGGCCTGTTATGGAGGCGTCGATGACCAGGGTGGCTCTCAGGGCCATTCCCAGCCTGAGTTCCTGCAGTCTGTGGACGGAGAGGGCAGAGGGAGACCTAGGAACGGCCAGCGGACACTGTGGCGAGTCAGCAGGAGAAGGGCATGGACCGGAGGACAAGCTGGTCCCAGGGCCTTGCCCCGAGACAGACTGCCAGACCTCAGATGGCGGGCCTCCTGAGCCGGACGGGTACCGGCCCCACCAGCTGGTACCTGGCCTCATGCCTGATTCCTTGCTCTGACCTCCTGGGGCCACTGGACAGCTCCCTCGGTCACAGTCACCAGCATAAATAGAGCGCTCACTAGGGATCGAATTACAGGGATTGACTCGGTCCTCATAGCATCCCTGTGAGGGCTCAATCATCTATCCCTTTGACAGGGAGGTTAAGTGGCTTGCCCAAGTTCATGCAGCTGGCCAGCGATGCGGCCAGGTTCGAACCCAGGGGCTCCAATGCCGGCGCCTGTACTCTGACCTCCTGTTTATCCTCTGCATGCAGGAGCCCCACCAAGCAGGGCGGAGGGCCCTCCCTGACAAGTCATCTCCACCCACATTCCCGCTGGTGACCTTCCCAAACCTTTGCCAGGCAGCTGGGTCTGCCATGCCACCCACTCCAGGGAGCAAAGGCAGGACCTCCCCAAGTGTGATCCTCACCTGTCACCAGGTAAACTCTGGGGGAATGAGCACAGAGGCGGCCTGCTGGGGCTCGTCTCACTGTGGCCCAATTTCCAGTAACCTCTGCAATCACTCAGCCACGTGTCCACTGAAAAAGAGTC
The DNA here is from genome assembly GCA_004363605.1 of Indri indri. Lineage (NCBI taxonomy): Eukaryota > Metazoa > Chordata > Mammalia > Primates > Indriidae > Indri > Indri indri. The sequence goes on from RJWJ010005378.1 coordinate 18,165, forward strand.
AAATTGGGGGGACTGGGAGGGATACAGTGTTCAAGTGTTGAAGCCGAGACATCTCCCTGCTAGCCCAGCTGGGATCAGGCACTGCCCAAGCCGCCCAGTTTCTGGCTTGTGTGAGGTTTACCTGCCTGAAATCCCCGAGGCCTGGATCTCCACCATCAGAGAGACATTTCTTTTGGGCTAAGTGGGTTAAGCATTGCCCACTCCTTTATGTAACAGACCCTCATGTGGAGCTCACACTGTGCCGGACACTGACTCATTGAATCTTCACAACAGCCCTCTAAGGCAGAGATTATGAATGCCCCATTTTACGGAAATAGGATATTTCTAAGAAACAAAGTCACAGAGAGGTTAAGAAACTTGCCCAGGGTAAGGTATTGCTGCTTAAGTGGCAGAGCCAGGACTTGAACCCTGCATTCTGGCCCAGAGTCTGTACGCATGAACAGCGCACTCTGCTGCCTTTCAGCGGCCCTTTCTAATGGCCACATTCCTGGGAGGGAGGGCTGACCTCTATCACTGTCATTGAATTTATCAGGGATTCTTCTTAATAGAGATGAATCAGAAGTTTAAGGGGCGGCTTGAAGATAGGAAGTGAAAAAGCAGGAACAGGGTCTAGAAACAAAGGACCAGAGGGAGCCTGACATCCCAGCGTGGCCAAGGGCTACCCCTGCCTGAGGACCAGGGACAGGGGGAGGCAGCTCTGCCAGTGGGACTGAGCCGTGGGGAGCGGCTGGGGTGCAGGCTGAGCATGATGGTCAGAGCACTCCCGGGGACAGAAGAGCTTAAGCCAGGCTCTCCAGAGAGAGCACACTGCACCCGGAGGTCCTAGAGTTGAGGGAAGCTGGAAGAACCACAAAGAAGGGATGAAGCCTCCAGAGCTTGCAAGAGCATGGAGAGCGGCTCAAGGCCTGGGCCGAAGCTTCCATGACCAAGTCCTCCCTTGGCATGAGCTTCGCCTGAGCTGGACAACCTCCCTGGACCGGACCGGCTGTCTGGTATGTCAGGGCTCATAGAAAACGACATTATTGATACCACCTGCTGGGGCACATGGACAGAGCTGCTCAGCATGTTCTAGAACAGCACTGTCCAACAGAAATGTCTGTGATGATGGAAATGTTCCACGCGGTGCTATCCTGAGTGGTGACCACTGGCCACATGTGGTTATTGAGCACTTGAAATCTGGCTGGCATGACTCAGGTACTGAATTTTTAATTCTATTTGCTTTTAATCAATTTGAAGTTAAATTTAAATGGTCACATGCAGCTACTGTATTGCGCAGTGCTGATATAGAACATTCATTTTATTTATCAATTCAACAAATGTTTTCAAGGGCCTACTGTGTGCCCAGTGTTGTTGTAGCCACTGGGGAAATATCAGTGAACAAAACAGACAAAATAGTCCCAACTGCAGGGAGCTGGCACGCAAGGAGAGAAAGACGGCTAACAGTAAGCACAGTAAGTAAATTACACTGCCTAGCGGGCAATAAAAGCACAATGGGGAAAATAGGGCAGAGTGAGAGGCTTGGGGAGGCCCAAGTGTTAAACAGGGTGGTCAGGGACGGGCTCCCTGAGAACTCAGCATTGGAGCAGAGACTTGAATGGGCGAGACAGTGAGCACAGGGATATCTGGAGAAGAGCATCCGGGCAAAGGGAACAGACAGTGCAGAGGCCCTGAGGCAGGGGCACCCTTGGCAGGTTCAGGAAGCAGCAGGTTCCTGTCATCTCACCTGCAGGGCTGTGCTAGTCAGGGGAGGCAGCTGCGGAGGGCTGCAAGTGTGCAAAGACTGGAGCGCGACGGGTTTCCGCCATCCTCACAGCCCAGGGCAGTGCACCAGGTAGGTCAGGACACCTTCCTTAGGTGGAGACTCGGGCACCGGTTTCCACCTCCCCTCAGGCCCGGTTTTCGTCACCACCCCAGGGTCCCCTGGCAGAAGGGGACAAAAGCGTGGGGAAGGCACTCCCGGTCTTGTGAAGGCTCAGCCCGAGGTGGCACATGCCACTTCCTCCACATCCCGTTTGCCAGAAGGTGCCACTTGGACACACACCTCACTGCAGAGCAGGCTGGGGAATGTAGCCTAGGCAGGAGGCCACGGAGGCCACGAAAGGGGAGAGGGGTCTGGTAGTCAGCCCACAGGCTTTGCCACAAGGCCCAGGAGGAAACTCTTAGACTCCCCTCCCATTTCCATTCCCTGAAGCCCCAAATGCCTTTTTTGGGGGCAAAGTCTGTTTCATCAGGAAAGAGACGGCTTAGCCTGCAAGGGTCTCTGGGAGATGTCACATGGGGGTCACCTTAGAAGTGTCAGATGTGGGAGCCTCTGGGGGAGCGGGGCTGGGTGGGGGAAGAGGGGCAGAACAGTGACTAACATTGCCTGGGACCAGGCCCCTGACTTAGTGTGTATATGTGAACACCCACACCCTGACACGCACACACATGTCACGAATACACACGTTCGGCTGACAAATGGAATGTCTTAGATACACAGACATACCCCACACACATCTTCTCCAGCACACACACATTCACCTACACGCTGCACTCCCCCACCCCAAACATATCTGTGTCCTCCATGAAAGGTCTTCAGGAGCCCTTGCCCTGAGCCTCAAGGGTATAGAATGACACCTGTCCAGAAATATCTCAGGACCAGCCAGTGCCTGAGAGTTCCCGGCTAGCTATCCTTTGCATTGAAATAAGAATCCCTCACCTTTGTTTAGGCCTTAACATTTAACAAAGAACTTTCACTCACTGCTCAGCCATAGGGTAAATATGTACTCAGCGTCAACTCCAGGCCAGACAGCATGATCGGCAGTAGAGATACAAAGATGTCCTCAAGGGAAACCACCCCTACGGAGAAGGGCTCTCCAGGGGGACGGATGGAAGGAGGTGTAGGGAGAAGGAAGAGAAGGAAGCTCTGGTGAGGTCAGAGGTGATAACATGAGCCAGGTCTTAAAGGACGAGGTCACCAGGTGGAGAAAGAGATGACGTTTCCAGAAGAGGGATGGGGATGCTGTATACAATGGGATCAAGTGGGCTTGTTTGGGGCGTGTTGAGTGATTCCAGGAAGGCGGAAAAGTGTTTCCTAAAGCTAGAGTTGCACCAGGTCCAGCCAAGATGTGCTGCTGCTGACATGAAGTAATGATAATTTTTCCCCAAGTGCGAGGAAGTAATGATAAGTTAATAGAATATTCTCATCAAGATACATGTTACCTCCTGTGTCATTCATGATTCAGTCAGAAAAATAAAGCGACAATTTAGGGTTTTGAAAGAGGGAATTCAGTGCAGGGACTGGGTTATGGAGACGACACTGTCAACCAGGGGACGGATGGTGAGGTGTCACCGAGATTGGCAACAGCAGGGAGCCACTAGCGCTTGTCCACCCCCGTCCAAGGCTGGAAGACCACAGACCGCGGGAGAAGATGGTATAACCAGAGGGTAAGATCCAAGTGTGTCTGGCAGGAGCTAGAACCCAGTAGCTGGAATCACGGAGGAGACTCCGGGGCTGACAGGGAGAAACCGCTTGAAGAAGAAAAAGAGAAAGAGGTGCCTGACCTCTCCTGCCTCCCCCCACTGCCTCCCTCAGCCAACTGTACCTGCAGCCGGAGGGCACAGGAACGCAGCAACAGGCGAGGAGCCTGGCAAATGTATTTCCCCACCACGCTCAGCAGGGCGGGTGGAGGAAAGCAGATTTGAGAGCAAACAGTGCAATAACCAGTACACTCCCGTGATCTCTTAGACCTCTGCTATCAGCTGTACATGTGTTTGTTAGTGTTAAACTGAAGGAACAAAGGCCAAATGAGGACTAACAGAAAAAGAGAGAAAGAAAGACAAACAACTTTGAAGCAGCCACTTGTGCTTGTTTTGTTTTTCCTGGGTAAGTGCTTGGGGTTGCGGTTTCAAATTGTCTTTTAGAGCTTGTGAGCTTAATTAAATTTAACACATTGGAGCAACTTAAAATAGCAATTCATGTGTTCTGCTAACAGAGAGGGTGCTAGTTTACATGACGGAAAGCAATCTATCAGAATTTCAGGAATGTGTTTTTCACAGAGAGGGCAGTGACCTGATGACTGAGCCAGTTACTGTCCTTTGTCCCTTGGATCCACTGTCTCCTCATCCTCCTTGCTGTGTACCCTAGAAGCCTGAACAGTGTGCGCCCTTGAACTTGGGCTTTTGGCCGGGTTCAGCCGTGGAGAGCAGCAGGTGGTTGGGGCAGAGAAGAGAGTGAGGTTGGGTTACTTACTTGTCTGCTTCCCACCCCGTGAGGTTGCCCAGCAGCTTCTGTTCCTCAACCAAATTCTCTAGACCAGCAGTCCCCAACATTTTTGGGAACAGGGACCGGTTCCATGGAAGACAATTTTTCCATGGACGAGGAGGGGGTGATGGTTTCTGGATGAATCAAGCACTTATGTTTATTGTGCAGTCAAACCTCTCTGCTAATGATAATCTGTATTTGCAGCCACTCCCCAGCGCTAGCATCACCGCCTCAGCTCCACCTCAGATCATCAGGCGTTAGATTCTCATAAGGAGCATGCAACCTAGATCCCTCGCATGCACAGTTTACAGTAGGGTTCGCGATCCTGTGAGAATCTAACACCGTCGCTGATCTGACAGGAGGCGGAGCTTATGCGGTGATGACAGTGATGGGGGGCAGCTGCAAATACAGATGAAGCTTCGCTCAGCTCGCCTGCTGCTCACCTCCTGCGTGGCCCAGTTCCTAACAGGCCACAGACCAGTACCAGTTCTCAGCCTGCGGGCTGGGGACCGCAGCTCTCGATCAATGTGTATCAATGGAGAGAGGGGTGATTTTGCCTCCAGAGGATATTCAGCAATGTCTGGAGACTTTTGGTTGTCACACTGGGGGCATGTTCTGGCGTCTAGTGGGTAGAGGCCAGGGATGCCATCAACATCCTACAATGCAGAGGATAGCCCCGCACAGCCAAGACTTATACAGCCCAAAGTGTCGACAGTGCCAAGGCTGAGAAAGCCTGCTCTGGGCCAGTGCTCCTCAAGCTGTTCATCGTGAAGGACCAGTTTTGCTTTTCCCCAATCTGTTGCAGACCAGTGCTTTTGTAAGAATAGAAATAAATTATCAGAAAAAATCATCATGCATTTGAATGTGACAACCAATGCCTAATTGCTATAAAAGTTTAACACTTACTCTTAACTTCTGTACTGTCTGATGATGGAAGGGGGACACTAGTTCATGGACAGCATCCATCTGGGGGCCACACCATGAGTAATACTGACCTACACGATTCTCTCTCCTTTGTGGGCCTGGGGGTGGGGAGGGGGGAACAGCTAAATCACTACTAACCCTGGGTTATTGCATGTTCCCTGTTGTCTCCCAAACCCTATCCACCTCTTTGCAATTAGTCCCTTTATAAATGAGGTCTTCAATTATCCCTCTGAGAGTGTGCCCCCGAAGGGCCTGGATGATTCCGAGGCGTTTTCCTAGCTGAGCGAGTTTTTGAGAATGTGGCAAAGTCAGAGGGCATGTGGGTGGGAGGACAAGAACGTGAGGGCAGACTGCTTTGGGCGCCCAGCTAAGGAGCCTGGACTGTCTCTTGTAGATCATGGCTAGCCCTTGAGCAGTGTCTCAGCGGACAGGGGGCACGGCCAGAGTCGTGTTTTAGGCGGAGCGCTCTGGAGATGGTGGTGTGCCAGTGGTCTCTCAGGGAGCACAGGCTGAGGCAGAGAGCCTGCCTGGGTGCTGCTGTGTCCACCCAGACCAGAAAGGGAGCGGCCAGGGCAAAGGCGTGCATGTGGGGAAGAAGGCAGAGTGTGTGCGCATGGTGCGGCCTGCCGACCAGAACGACGGGTTGAGGGCAGGAACGAAGGGGCAACCTGGTTTCCCCAGAGCTAGCTTAGGGGACAGTGGGTGGGTTGTTGGGGGCGTGATGGGGAGACGGGGGCACACAGGTGGAGATGCATTCCGTTTCAGTCCTGCCCATGTCGCGTGCCTTTCTCATGTTGTTTGTCCACTGGCTGCCCAGAGCAGGGAGTGCCTGGGTCTCTACTCTACTCAAAAGCTTAATCTAGCTTTTGATTAAGAAGTGTGGCTCTATATCCCAGTGGATCCCATCTCCCCTCAGCCGTGTCATCCTTCTCCCAAGGGGAAGTGCAAACTGTTTCACTTCCTCCTTCTCTAACTGGGAGTGACAATAACTTCCTCGAGGGGGTTGGCAGGAAATTAAATGAGATGATGCACGTAAACTTCCCAGCACAAGATAATCCCTCAGTGATACGGTTATTGTTATTAGCGAGGCACACTCGACCTTGCCAGCCGAGGCCATTTTGAGTCAGCTGGCTCTGGCTCTCCTGCAGTTCCCCCAACTCCTCCCGCCCCGAGATACACACACACACACCACGGGGGAGAGGAACCAGGAGCTGCCTTCCTGCTCTTCATCTGACCCTGGGAAGCAGGCTTGTTCCTCTGTTTCTGATGGGCTGGTTACAGTGGGAAGATTTGCCAAGCCTGGTCCTTCCTCCCTGGCGCCGGCGGCCTGCCCTGCCACACCTGCATCGGCAGCACAGCCCGGCTGCAGCGTCAACACGTGATTTCCCCTGACTTGGGAAGCAGACAGGGTCCTGTACGAAGTTGCCCGGGAAGGACGGGAAGATGGGACAGTGTCTGAGATGCAGCACTGCCCAGTGGTCAGAAGCAGAACCCTGGAGCCAGACTGCCTGCTTTGGCTCCAGCTCTGCCATTTACTAGCTGAGCATTCTTGGGCAAGTAGCTAAACCTTTCTGTGCCTCAGTTTCTTATCTGCAAAGTGTCAGTGACAGAATAGTAAATACCTTCTGACAATTATTGGGAGTATTAAATGAGATATCCCCCTTAGATATCTCAAAATAATGCCTGGCACAGAGTAAGCCCTCATATTAGCTACTCTTCATCTTTTGTTGTTATTAGCAGTAGTAATGGTAATAGTATTAGAGTCTGCTTCCTTGGAGAAAGTGGCTAAAGGCTGAGACAATTTCTGGGCTTATAGTGCATTTTCTGTGTCCTGAGGTTGTTGTGTTAAATGGAGCAATGAATGTGGAAACCCATGTCACATAACAGGTGTTCAATAAACGGACATGCCTGTCGCCTCCTCAACGGCATATGCTCTTACATTGCTCCTGCTCAGCAAGGTGGTGGAGCACAGTGGTGCAGAGCAGACTGGAGCTGACTCCCGGCTCTCAATCCCTGCTCTGCCATGCCATCTTTGCTTAACACCTCTGCACCTCCGTTTCCCCATCTGTCAAAGGAGGATCAGGCTGGTGGCTCCCTCGGAGAGTTGCTATAGGACTACGCCGACATAGGGCACTTAAAACAGAGCCTGGGACAAGGTTACCAGAGGATATTTGCCCATATTATTGTCGCTGCTCTGGGTGTGCTTAGCTCTTGCCTTTCCAACTCACATCACTAGCTCTGAGGGAGAAGGAACCAGGCCTCGGGGAACTCAAGTGTTCCCTGCAGCACTGGCCACACAGCGCTCCTGGGGCCCTGCTCAGCAGCTGTCCCAGCAGGCCAGGATCCTGCTGGTGGAGGAGTGTGAGCCACCGTGGGCTCTGAGCCCTGCTCCAGGGAAGACAGCAGTGGACCAGCACAGGCCAAGGCAGACTTCCCACTGCAATGAGGAAAAACGCCCCCATGTCTGTCACACGGTAAGGAATGAGCCCAGACTGTGGACCCAGAAGCTAGTGTTAAAAAAGTCCCAACTACCCTGTCCTAGCAGTCCCAGCTCTGTGACAAATCACCTGCTCTCTGAGTGTCAGCCCATCCTTCTCTGTGAAGTGCGAGTGCGGATCACTGCCCTCACAGGACTGCCCTGAGGCCCAGGTAACAGTGTGGCTGTGAAGTCCTTGGATAGGCCTAAGGGGCTGGCTGCAGGGTCCTTGCTGAAGTCACCTCCCCACCCTCCCGCCCCAAACACTGTGCTGGGGTAGGGGTGGGTCTGGGGCTCAGTTTCCTCCAGTGTGGCTCCCCCAGCAGAGAGGGCCGGGACACTGGGGAGGCAGGCAGCGGCCTCCAGGGCTGCCCACTGACAGGATGTCAATATCTGCCTGTCAGCTCCAATCCTTCCCACTGGTTCCCAGGCGGAAGTTTCCAGACTTTGGTATTTCATAGTTGAGATCTCAATTAAGTTGCCTGGCTCTGGGTTTGAGGGGTTCATGGGAGCTCACGGAGCCCTTTCATTCTCAGGTGGTGGGGAATGGGAGAATGGGGACTTTGGGGGAATGGAGGAGCTCCCAGGAAAGCTACAGAATGGCACTCTCAGGCCCAGGTAAGTATTTCTGCAGCAGTGTTCATGGAGGCGACAAAGGCACCATCTCTGGAGGCAGCAGAAGGCATGATGCCTCGACAAGGGTCTTGGAGAACAGGGTTTGCATCCGGACTCCAGGCAGGAGGGGCCCAGGCTGGAGTAGGCAGGCCCCAGCGTGGGGAGACTGCTGCCCTCAGACTCTCCCCTAGGGTGGAGGGGGCAGTCAAAGTCCTCCTGACTAGAGAAACTCCCCCCAGGGCTCTTGGATGAGCCTGGCTGCTATGGCTACAAGGAGGGATCGTCCCTCCCTTCTGAGATGCAGAATTGCCCTCCAGTCTTCCACACCGCGCTGTCCCTCCCCCTCTGAGCAGCACACCTGCCTCTCTGGCTTCCAGTCCCCTTCTGCTTGGACCCCCAGCCGCGGGCTGCCACAGCAAGCTCTCCCTCCTGAGTCACGAGAAAGTCTTGGAGATGAGGGTGGTGGTGGCTCCTCCAGGAAGGACCTTGTCTCTGACTCAGCACAGCACCTGGCCCAGAGAGAAGGCTCAGGACATGTCGAGTGTGGTCCTGATGGGTCTCAGAGGGCAAGGCAAGGCTGGACTGAGCCTGAGGGGTGGGCTGGAGGGGGCCAGGCTGCCTCGACTCTCACCCTGCACTCCCCAGAGGCTGAAGGGGTATTTGCAGCAGATAGGGGGGAAGGAGGGAGGTGGCGTGTCCTTGTGTATAATCGCTGCTTCTTCACACCTTTAACCTCTCTGCCTCTCGGTGTCTCCCCCTCGCCCTCCTGTGTGTCCTCCCTCACCTCTGCTTGAGTCTCTCCCCTTCTTCTCTCCGCCTCCGCCTCTCAACGCCTCTTGCCTCTGCCTCGCACCGTCCCTTTCCCGCTCCCTTCCTCTTCGCGCTCACTGCCTGTTTGTCCCCCTACCTTCTGGGTCACCTTCCTCACCTCATCTCTGATGTGTCTTTCTCTGTCCACACCTCTCTGTGACACTCCATCCCTGAATCCTCCTCTCTCTCTTCCTTTCACCCCAACCTAACTCTCCGTTTCCTGACCCGGGTCTCTGCTCACATCGTCTTCTTCGCTATTCCGTGTGCCCTATTCCTGTCGCCTGCTGCCCCTGCCCTGCCTCCTCCCCCTCTTCTCTGTCTCTCCCCTTTTGTGTCTCTTCACCCCTCTGTGGCTCTTTCTTGCTCTGGGTCCCTGTGTCTCTCTGTCCCCGAGTCTGTCTGTCTCTGTCTCTCCCCTCCCGCTCTCTGTCACTCTCTCTCCTCCTGCCTCCATTCCCTCCCCATCACCCCGCCCCTCCCCCCACTCCTAACGCTCTGTGTCCACCCCCCCTCCCCAGGATGATCCCAGCCTCCAACAAGGCCTTCGTGGTCAACAACCTGGTGTCAGGGACTGGCTACGACTTATGCGTGCTGGCCATGTGGGACGACACGGCCACGACGCTCACAGCCACCAACATCGTGGGCTGCGCCCAGTTCTTCACCAAGGCCGACTACCCACAGTGCCAGTCGATGCACAGCCAGATCCTGGGCGGCACCATGATCCTGGTCATCGGGGGCATCATCGTGGCCACGCTGCTGGTCTTCATCGTCATCCTCATGGTGCGCTACAAGGTCTGCAACCACGAGGCGCCCGGCAAGATGGCTGCAGCAGTGAGCAACGTGTACTCGCAGACCAACGGGGCCGCGCCGCCCCCGGGGACCAGCACGCAGGCCGCGCCGCAGGGCCCGCCCAAGGTGGTGGTGCGCCGCGAGCGAGTGGACTTCGGCCTGGCGCGCGGCAGTGACTCGTCCTCCTCCAGCTCCCTGGGCAGCGGGGAGGCGGCGGGGCTGGGACGGGGCCCCTGGAGGCTCCCACCCCCCGCCGCGCGCCCCAAGCCCAACCTTGACCGCCTGATGGGGGCCTTTGCCTCCCTGGACCTCAAGAGTCAGAGAAAGGAGGAGCTGCTGGACTCCAGGACTCCAGCCGGGAGGGGCTCTGGGACCTCGGCCAGGGGCCACCACTCGGACCGAGAGCCGCTGCTGGGGCCCCCCGCCGCGCGGGCCAAGAGCCTGCTCCCCTTGCCCCTGGAGGGCAAGACCAAACGCAGCCACTCCTTCGACATGGGGGACTTTGCGGCCGCCGCAGCAGGGGGCGTCGCCCCCGGTGGCTACAGTCCTCCTCGGAGGGTCTCGAACATCTGGACGAAGCGCAGCCTCTCTGTCAACGGCATGCTCTTGCCCTTTGAGGAGAGTGACCTGGTGGGGGCCCGGGGGACTTTCGGCAGCTCCGAGTGGGTGATGGAGAGCACGGTGTAGGCCGGGGTTGGGCGTCCTCCCTGCCCTGCTTTCGGGTGGGAGAAGAAGGGGAAAGAATCTTTACTGGCAAGTCTTTCTGGAGTTTCCATGGCAATGTTTACATCCAGGGAAAGTTCTGCCTCCCTGTCAACGGCCTCTTGTTCCCCGCCCCACCAACACCCACATCACCTCCCCACCACCCAGCCGGGTTGTGCTCAGGGAACGCGGACTCGCTAAAACGTTGGACTGAGCCCTGAGTGTTTGGAAAGGCGAGACCCGCCTTTCTAACCACAAATGTAGCCTACAAGCAAGCGGCTCTGGATTGCTTATGGGTCCAGTGTTGTTTTTATTTCTTAATTTATATTTTCCATTTCCCAGACTCCTCCTCTTCATTCACATGGATAGTCGAGAGAGTTTCCTGTACACACGAAGGGGTGTCCCAGCAGCCCTGGCTGTGGGTGATGGTTGCCAGTTGGCAAGAGAAGGGATTGATTCTGCTTCCACACCTATTTGGGGGAAGACTGTGGAGTCCCCTGCCCAGAGCCCTCATTATTCCCCCCCAAGCCCACACCCCACACTGGGAGGGGTGAGTGGCCCCTGATACCTGACCCGGTTTCCTTCGCTCCTCAAACATGACGCTCACACCCATCACAACAGCTTAAACCAGAAGGGTAACTTCCAGGATTCTTACCTGTTGGGAGGGAGAGGGGCTTCATGCTGTAGGGCGGAGGGATCCTAACTTCTGGAGTTGCCTCTCTTTCTAGGAAGCTGGGGCAGAAAGACCCCATAAGCATGTGCTGGGCCACCAAGGCTTCTCTTAAGGAAGCAGTGTGGCGTGGCAGAAGGAGCAGTGGACAGTGTCCAGAACCCCATGAATTGAATAGCCAGCTGAATAACATGGACGAGACCCTTTTCTCTCTTGGGACCTCAGTTTCCTAATTTGTGAAATATTGGATTCTATTAGAAAGTCTCCGATTCCCTTCCAGTTCTAAATATCAATGGACTCTTCATGACTCTAGATGTTACTGTTTCCCGTACAGTGGTGCCAGGAGTGCAAGCTGGTAGAGCAGTCCCTACCTGTACAGGACTCAGAGGGAGAATTCTAGAGGTCTTGGAGAGGGAATGCTGAATCTTTTTAGAATGGTAGTGTTTTGAAGCTTGGGGAGGTGTTTGTAATCATCCCTTCCTTAACCCTCCCTCCCCCTCTCCCAGATTATAGGAACTTGCCCAAGGTCACACAGTGAGTTAGTGACCACGTAAGGGCGGAGGCCACGGCTGCCTACCTCATGGGGATCATATTTGGGATCTGTAACTCTGCCCTCACCCTGACTAGGGCAGTTCTGTGTCCGAAGTCTGTCCCATGTTTGTTCCTGAAGAAGGTGGCTCAGGGTGGGACGTAGGGGATGTCTTCTCATGTTTTCCTGAGGAGGATCCATCCTTAGAAATTGCAGGATGAGAATGGGAGGGGCCCATGGGCTCCTTTCCATCTAGGGATTCACCCCACACTCTGGACAGTGAGATTCATCCCCACCGTCTGGACGGTGAGATTCATCCCCACACTCTAGACAGTGAGATTCATCCCCACACTCTGGACAGTGAGATTCATCCCCACACTCTAGACAGTGGCGAGAGAAGGGGCAGAGATGTTCCCAGGGAGAAACTGCTTTAGGCAAATTGAACCGACTTTCCCCTGCATCTCTGTCCCTCCTGATCTGTTTCCTCTGGGTCTTTCCTCATCAGCAATGCACTACCTCTCCCTCAGTCTTCCCAACTCATCCTTTCCTTTCCCAAGCCTCCACGGACCGCTGTCCTCTCTCTTGTTCTTCTCCCTCATTCTTCTCCCTCCTTCCTCCACTTGCCGGCCACACAGCCCACACAGCATACAGGTGAGGCCATTCGGGACTTTCAAGTTCTGACGGGCTTAGACCTGGAGCTGAGCTGCTGGCCCACCCCCACCTGGGAACACGCAAGGAGGAGGTCAGGAATGGCAGGAGGTCAGGAACATGCAGGATTGACTCCTGGCTCCAGCCCGGGAGCCTCCGAATCCCATGTCTTCCCCCTTCCTCACCGACCTCCTCCCCTCTCTGCTCTTCTTCTCTCTCCTTACCACCGCCCCACTCTCCTGTCTTCATTCTTCGTTTTCTTCCTGTTACTCTCTGCCTTCCCCAGCCCTTTTCTGGTCCTGACAAGGTCATTTAGGGATCCATGACCCTGTCTTCTCCCTGACTAGGGCAGTTCTGTACCCAGAGTCTGTCCCATGTGTGTTCCTAAAGAAGGTGGCTCGAGGTGGGACATGGGAGGTGTCTTCTTGTGATAATACAAGGCTAATCTTTCCCAAGACTGCAGGATAATTTTTCAGGCCAGTCCCAATGCCAGAGCACATCCCTTCCACGGTCACAGTGGCACCCACGGAATCTAGTGACTCGAAAGGAAGTCTCTCCCACCCTTCCTCTTGTCTCTTCCCTTTTTTCCTCCTCTCTTTTCTCTCTCTGCATCTTTCCCATTCATCCTTTCAAATTGTAGCCATTGTGGAAATGGTCTCAACTACCAACTTTCTTTTTGCCTTTGGATTCAGACACGCAGAGGAAAGGTGGTGGACAGCAGGAGGGGGAACCAGCTCGCTGTCTGTTCTCATCAGCGGCCCTGAGCTCTGTCGGGACACAATATGTACTTGCTCTTGTTTGTCATGGTTTTGACTTGGAGTTCTGGAAAGCAATGTCCCTGTGGTCAGAATATAAATGCCAATCTTCTCCTTTGCTTTAAAAAAAATGTACAGTATGTACAGTTTTTAAAACGACTACCAACCACACTTCTTGGGAGGGAGGAAAAAAAAAGAACATTCTCATGTCTGTGAATGTCTGCTGTTCATTTCTCTGGAAACTCTGGGGTTTTCTAAAGACGGCTCTGAAGTGGCATTTTCTCTTGCACCTGTGTTTGTTGCCGCCTGGTGGGAGCCTGTCTCCTGCCAAGTTCATGTATAAGGTGGGGGAATCTTCTGAAATGAGAGGATGAGGCTGTCCCTCTGGAGTAAAGGAAGGGAGAGGAATCTGGGATGAAGCTCCAGGACGAGAAGGGACTAGCCCACCGCAGCTGCCCTGACTGTCCCACCTGACATCTCCATTCTCTGATACACCAGCCCTACCTACTTTTCCTGGCCCGAGGCCACCACAGTGCCTGGCCACTAGGGGTGCACAGGTATCCGCCACCCATTTGGGTTGAGCCCTGGATGGCATATTTTTTTCCCCAAAAGGGTCTTTGACTGGGAAACCACAGGAGAACACACCAAAACCCAACCCAAGGTATAGAAACAAATGAGCTTCCGGAACGTGGTTTCTCAATCCTGTCTTTATCTAATGTCTAGATCAGCGCTGTCCAATAGGAATAAAATGTGAGCCACACTGTAATTTTAAATTTTCTAGTAGCCACGTTAAATCCAGCATAAAGAAACAGGTGAAAATAATTTGAATCACATATTTGATTTAACCCAAATGTATCCAAAGTATTATTTGAACATGTAATCTGTCTAAAGTTATTAATAAGGCATTTTACAATCTTTTGTGGTACCAAGTTTTAGAAACCTAGTATGTATATCACACATATGAGATATCTCAATTTAAACTAGCTGCTTTTAAGGTCCTTGAGAGCCACACATGGCTAATACTGGCCACTGTATTGGACAGCGTGGCTCTAGACATACAACAATTGACTTGAAAACACAGCTTTTAAAATGGGAAGGAAACTAACACTTAGTTCCTCCTGCTTCCAGGTATAGTGCTTGGTGCTTCACATACATTTCTCACTGAACCCTCACTGAAGCATTTTAAGGTAGATATGATTATGTCCATTTTACAAATGAAGGGACTAAAGCTCAGAGGGGTTAAGTAACTTGCCCAAGGTCACACAGTAAATCTGACTGCAAAGCCTTAGTTCTTTCCATGACACCACACTGCCTCCCCTATCCTTTCTTCCTTCCTTCGAGCTGTTACAGATTGTATTTTACATTGACCGAACTACTCAAACTTATGGCTTAATCTAGAATCCCTTAATTTGGCCTCAGGTCTGGTAGAATCCTCAGAGTGTTGACTCTAAGCAAGAGCACCTTGGTTAAGTGGTTCCTTCTGACCTCACACTGGCTTTTCTGGCCCCTCCTGGCTTATAACACATTCCCTCCTCTGGCCAGGAAGATTCCTCCAGGATTCAGACTGCCCTTCCCTGACCGCCCTGTGGTTATCTCTTCTCCCCTTTTGGTGACCCCTAAGAGGAGCCTTGTTCAATGAGATAAAAAGCCTCACACCAGCTTAATCCAGTGTCCAAACCCATCTTCTCACCTCTTCCTGTTCTAAAACCCTTGCCAACCCAGACCCTCTTTCCTGATACAGGGAAGGCTTCAGCTCCTCAATTTTTGGTGGAGGTGAGATGGTTGATATAACATGAGCCCAGCTGATTACTAAGCTTTCTGGCAACGAGTTCAACCTCGTTCCCCATATTTTTCATAGTGACATATCCCTCAGGTTCCTCTCAAAGGAAATGTTTATTTTTTTATTCTTCCATGATTACAGTGTTGAATTTCCAAAAGACCTTAGGCACACTTTTGTTAAGGGATATAATTTCAACCAGGTAAGAGGAAGGTCACTGTCTCAGATTTCCCCCTTCCAAAATGGAAAGGAACTTTTCTTCCAAAGTTTGTGGGTATTGATTTTTCATAAGTACAGCCTGAGTACTTCTGTGTCCTCTGTTCTCAGTATGTCTGCAGTGAAGGTCTCAGAGCTTTAGCGAGCTGGGTGGCGCTTCCTCTGTTCTTGCAGCCATAGAGATTTCTGCAAACTGCTGCTGAAAAAATAGACACACTTATTCAAAAGAAAAGACTGTTGGCAGGCAGCCGTCAAAACCTGAACACACAGTTTTAAATATCACACCTAGATTCTCAAACCCAGATATTCCATGTGATTCAGTTGGCAGCGAGAAAAGTTTATATGACAAGAAGGCTTCTCACAAGTAGATGCCTGAGGTTTCCACCTTTGCATCATAGAATCAGCCCCATTCAGGTTAATCCCTCGATGTCTAAAAGGAGCATTGCCTCTTCACAGTTTAAAAATATCTATTTGTGCTTTCAGACTTTAAACCAAAGATCTTAGTTTTTCAGCTTCCATCGTCTGAATTAAGATTCTCCACCTCAACAGTCAATGTTTACAACAAGGCTCATGGGTTTCCCTTCCCTGAAACTTCCAGTAGAAGGAAATTGACGTGCTTCCCCCAGACCAAAGAGGCCTTGACCTCTAGGGCTATCCTGTGATCCCCATCAGGGCCGTCTCGGATCTTCTGACAGGGCTAGTGATCTTTCCCCACGTCCTCATTTCGGATAACGTCTGCAATTTTTCTTCTGCTCACTGACTCTGGGGAAGTGGGCCCACATTGTGGACTCTTCTCTAGTTATTTTCCTGTTCTTGTTGGGATAATTGATCTTATGGTCCCTTTAACCAACAGCTAAACATGCTCCTGGTGAATCAGAGCCAGGATTCTCCTCCACCATCTCACGCTAGAGTGTGTCTGGTGGTGGTGGTGGGGGGGGGAGGGACAAGGAAGATGTCATGATCTAGTTCTTTCTGAGATGTCAGTGGATCCTTCAGTTACACACTTGGTTCCCTATTTATGAGGGAGTGGAGCTGGAACTTCACACACCTCCACGGGATCCCCGAAGCCATCTGGTCTACAGCTGGTAAGCCCACTGACCAGCCTCCCACTGCCCCAGCCCCTCCGTCCAGCCTGTCCACCTGGTCAGCTGATGATGAGCACACTCCCTCTTCTTCGGCACCTCCTCTGCGACATGTGTTCATTGGTGCTCTCTGGCACACCCGGAAACAACTCTGACATTGATGTACTTTGCAAGGGTGAGTTTTCTTTCCCTGGATCTCCTAGGCTACATCCAACATGTCCCCTGTTCCCCACACCATGTTGCCTCTGTTAGCTGACCTTTCTGACATGGTTCCCACTTTCTTGTGAAGTAAAACCTCAGAGCCTGTTTCCTCCATCACTTGGCATGTCCTGGTAAAGGCAGGTATCTTGCTCACCATGTGAGAAGAAATACTGCCATGAAGAAGGGATTTAAGTCTTCAGTTACAGCCATTAATCCTGAAGGCTTTTTTCTTGGGTTCCCCGTCTTGCTCTTCCCATCCATTCCCATGGGGATCTGTTGAGGACGCACTTCTGCCTGTCCACCAAAGATGGGCAGGTTGCCTTACCAACCCAGACTAATTATGGCAAATTTCTTATACTTTCATTAGTTGGACATAAGATTGGCATTTTTCTTGATCTGCAAAATTAAATTAATAATCATAGCTGACATTTACTGTGAGTTTCCTATGTGCCATGCACTAAGAGCTTTATGTAGATTATCTTGATTTGTCATCAAAATAACACAATGAAATAGGTATTATTATTGTCATTCCCATTGAGGAAGCTAAGGAGAGAAGGGTTAAATAACTTTCCCAAGGTCACACAACTCTTGAGGGACAGAGTTGGGTAAACACCTGAGAAATGGATTTGCTCAGCAACAGAGCTGCAGAGCAGATACAGGGGCTGAGTTGTCTGGGTTTCACGTCAAAGGCCTGAATCCTGGCATGTGAACCTTGACTTTCAGCAGACTGAGCCCAGAAGAAAAACAGAGAGGTGGAGAAATTAATCTGTGCTCACTCAGCAGCTTTCACTGACCTGCTGTGTGCCTGGTACCGTGCCTGGTATCAAGAGAAATAAAAGTAAAAGTGAAAGACACTGTGCATGCCCTTGAGGGCCTTGCACATTCCCCGAGGGGCAGGCACCTAAGCTAGTGTTTAGATCTCTGGGTGTACAAAAATGGGGTCTGTTTCCACTCATTTCAAGATAATTTACAGATCTGGGGAAACCATTGTCCAAGAAGAGACAGACAGATGGATTGGCCAAGGGCTACTCAGACTAAGATGGCACCTCCAATTGGAAGAATTCACTGGAGTTTAAGTTATAAAATCTTGATTCATCTTACAGAGGAGGAAATTAAGACCTGGTATGGGGAAGTGAATGGCTTTGGGTCAAACATGGGCCCATTTGGGACTGGAATCCTGTCCCTAGACAAGCAGGGACTGAAAGAGGCAACGCTAGCTGTCCTGGTAGCTTGTGAGGGGCATGGAGGGTGTGGTGGAGGGAACAAAGCAGGCCTGGAAGAGGGGCAGTTGCAGAGAGCTGGAGGGTCCCGAGTAACCCAGGGCAAGCACAGCTGCTCCTGGCCGAAGGGCTGTTTAGTGGCAGGAGCTGAGTGGAGAGTCTGTTTCTGGGCCACAGTTTCCCTTTGGATAAAATATCAATGGTAAGTATTGACTTCAGTAAGTACACCTACGGAGTACTATGTAGTTACACAGATCACATATTGGACTGGAAAAGGCAGAGTGATAACAGTCATCATTATTAATGATATGCATCATTGAAAACATTATAAATTATAGCATATTAATGATAATATTAGGTATATTAGGCTCATGGAATCTCAGGGCTGACAAAACTGTCAGAGGTCATCTGCGCTAGCCTCCCTTGATAGGTGTTAGCATCACCTGTTCAATATCCATAAAAACTCTTATTAATATTATTACAAGCAAAATCATGGGTCATGAATCTCAGAACTCACCCAAGGCAAGGAGTGGCTCTCTGTGCTCTAATCAGACCAAGGCCTGATGGTTCATGGCTCTATATTCCTGGTGGGCCCATGTGAATCCATCATTCTTGCCTGCATGGTAAATCCAGAGCCCAGACAGAAAGCAGATCCCAAAGATTGCTATGGTCAAAACAGTGTTGGAGAACTAGCTACAGACCCTCGGGCCCAGCTGGGGAAATCTCAGTGGAAGGAGACGGGAAACGGGGAAGAGAGCACATGATAACCTCGGCTGCCTGATGCCCTTTGTGTTCTGAGATACACAGCAGTCCCAACAGCAGGTAGAACGACCTGGAAAATTCTGGACCTCATTTCTGGGGTGAGGACAGTTGTTCTGCCCCTCATTCGTGGATTCCCCAAGCCTTGCTCACCCTTCATTCTCATTTCAGGATTGGCCTAACAACCAAAATCTAACACCGAGCACTCTGGAATGACACAAATGCTACCATGAAAAGCCTCCCACTGGTTTACTTCATCCCTTGGTTAACAGACTGTTTTCCTTCTAGGCTGGGGAGAGTCTGCCAGGTGGCTGGCAAATCACCCCGTGACAGCCTGGGTCTGTTCAGAGAGCTGAAGTGGGCCAGAGGTTCTCCACTTGAGATAGGAGGTGAGCACTTCCCCAGGGATGGTGGGATGGCCATAGGCAGCCCACTGACCAGTCCTCTCTGCCTCCCTGTAATACCCAGGCCCAGGTCTCCCTAGCCTAAACACCATCCACCTGCTTGAGAGGGGAAGATTAAAATTGGCTCCCAATTTGGTCATTGCTTCTGAATAAACACACCAGTCCCAATATAAATGAAGAAAGAATGTTAGAGAAACGGTTTCATCCCATCTCAAGGTCAGAGTGGGTGGCTGGAGTGTGAGGGCTAGAGGGCCCCTTGGGTAGAGTTGATTCCTCACAGTTTGCTTCAGGGAGAGCTGGGGCGCGCCGGGACGTGTTGTCGGGGATGGGCTGCCTGACCCACAAGAAGAGGTTGGCTTCTGTGTTGCAGGTAACTGGAGAAGACCGTGGGTCACCCGGGGCTTGGGAGAAGGTAGGGAGCAGTAAAGAGCAGGGGCACAATTATTCCTTGGTCATTATACTTTTAAGAGTCCTGGTGAGATTCTACCTGCTGAGGAATCACACAAACAGCTTGGGGTTAGTTCCGCCTTGACCTGTGAGGGAAGCAGAGGCTGAGACTTTTCTTGGCACTTTTCTTTTGAGCCTTAAAGTCTTCCACCCTCCCTGAGTATATGGAAAATGAGGGCCCATGCCCAGCATGAGTAAAGAGAAGCAAGGTACCAAGTTTGCTTTCTACCCCAACAATGGAGGGGGCTCAGGCCGGAGCACTGATTTTAGGTGTGGTCAGCTGGGGTTCCTTCCCCACCTGCAACCAGGCTGGTTTGCAGAATGGTGGAAAAGACACATCACTGGAGATGTAGGGTAGACAAGGGCGGCAGCAGAGTCAAAAGGTTGTATAGCATCTCAGTGTGCCAAACATTTCTTTGGCATGGATTATTATTCCTTCCATTCTTGACCAAAACATTACAGCTTTCTCCACTCTACGAGTTTCCCAATCTGAGGATCAAAAGTTGTTTATTTGGTTTAGTTCTTTCTTACAGAGCTTATGGGGCAGAAATGGGCCTCCAACTTCAACTCTTCTGACCTCAGAACTAGAGCTCCCTTCACACCACACCCCACACTCAGCCATTACGCTGCTGGCTGGCTGCCACAGCAGGGAAGGGGGCAAGATGTGAGGCTGGGAAGGCAGCCAGAGCTAGGAAAGACAAAGTCCACGCAAGTAGGAGAGTCAGGCTGGGAGAGGTAGGCAAGGGGCACAGAAGCCTAGAGAGTTGAGATAAAAAGGGAAGCTCTGCCAGAATTCTCCACAGATAAGAGGGTCTCTCAGCTCTCCAGTGCCAATCTAGCTGGGACAGGGGTCGGAGACCGTTGCCCATTTGGGCTAAGCAGGAAAGAAGGGGTGAGAGGGGTCCAGGCAAGGATAAGCAGGGACGGGGAGAGGGGCAGAATCAGAAGAATCTGGTTGCAATGACACAGCTGTCCAGGTCCAGGGCGTGGGTCCAGCCCACCCACCGTCCACATATAGAGGAGGGAAAGGAGCAGAGTGCTGGGGTAGGGCTCCCCCTGGAGTGTCCTTGTGGGCCCTCTACCTCATGAAGCCAGGAGGCAAGTAGGGCCTAACTAGGAGTCGCGGTCATTTTCAGGATTCAAGTGTTTGTCTTGTCTGCTTTGAGGCTCTAGTTCCTTCCTGCGGGAAGGCAAAGACTCCTGACCCTCCTTTCCCATGTAGGAGTAGAGGCGCATTGGGAAGTCCTGGCTGTATCTATACCTGCGTTTCAAGGCTTAGTGAAGGGAGAAAGGATGGGCTTCTTCATGAATACTGGAGGCTTGAGGGCACAGCCCCATTCATCAGATCCACTTGTCTCTTCCAAGTCTCCATAAGGGGATGGCTGGAGACTAAATGGGCAGAGCATGCTGAGGGTAATGAGCCCCAGGACTTCCAGATAGTTCCAGAGTGCATTAATCAGTTACATACAGTCTCCTCGGGAGGGAGGCTGTTGCACAGAAGGCTGGGAATTTTCCAGAAAATGTCATGGAATCTAGATTGGCCTTGAACCAGCTAGGGAAAGGAGAAGTCATGAGGATAGGACTCAAGACTCTTTCCCCTTTTGGTTGTGAGGCAACATGAATAAAAAAGCTCTTTGCAGAATACAAAGGACAGTCCAAACAGGGAAGAGGAAACTCATATTATTTACCAAACACTATGGGAAGCATCTCATATTTTTCGTATGTATTATTCCTCAAAGCCTGACCCATCTGTGTGACATAGGGATTAGATCAGCCATTTTACAGCTGAGAAAAAACTGAGAGACACACAAAGGTTAAGTAGTCTGCTATAGGTCGTACAACTATTTAAGGGAAGGGCTGGGTAAGCACACAATAACTGGAGCTGCTCCTAAGTTACTTAAGGAACAGCAAGGGACATTAGAATTTCAGTGAATTTTCTGGAAGGAATCATAATGTAAGCAATGAGATTAAAAGAGTGAGCCTAACATTAAAGAGTAGAAGCCATGGAGAAATGCATTGAACAAATATTTAGTGATTTCTCTGTGCCTGTCCTAATGCCTCATATGGTGAGATATAAAAGGCTTCTCTTAAGGTCCTTAAAATTTGTCCTGACAAACTATGCATTAAATAATTCCCAGGTCACTGTTATTTTTTTGTTTGTAAAGTGTGGGGATTGGATAGAGCAGAGGAGCAAGACGGCGGGCCCTGAGGAAGTACAGCTGCATGGGATAGGTGGTTCCCTCCCCAGCCAGGGCAAGGGCACTGTGCACCACCTCCTTCAAGGGAGTTGAGCCTTTTTCCAGGGTTCAGTATTCTCAAAATGGCTGTGCTATCTACCTACCTCAAAGATTGTTCTGTTTGTAAATTAAAGAGCTCTATATAGTTACACAAATAACCTGGAGGATTTGAGAAGTCACCAACTCATGATGATTAATGTAATGGATCACTGATAACACTGTTATAAATTACAGGACATTAATGATCATTGCATGCATATTAGGCCCTGAGTCTCAGGGCTGGAAAAGATCAGAAGTCTCCAAATAAGCCCTCCTCTGCTCATCAATATCCCTGCCAGGTGGTATTATTCTGATTACAAATTATTGCATAGCTTTAAGTCATAAATCCTCCAAGGAAGAGAACACATGAGAATGTATTCTCATGCCCTGTGCCCCATAGTTCATTACTTGATCGTGGCTCCAGGTTTGTACAGGCTCCACCATTCCTGCTCCCTAAAAGACCCCAGAGCCATAACAGAATACAACTCCCAGGATCTTCTGTAATCACCACTGGGGCTGAATAACAGCCAGTCAGGGTCCCTGCTAGTCAGTCTTAGGGATGTCTGTTTTCTCACCAAATCAGCTCTGGTCTGCATGGCACAGAAGGAAACAAGGGGACAGGAGCACTGGGCAACTCTGAGGTCCCAGTAAGTGGGTGCTGTGTTCTGCTGTGACTTTCACTGACAATTGAGAGGTCCAGGAAAGTTGCCCGCCACCTCCCAGGTGCACAGCACAGGCCCATGATGGGACACCAGCACTCTCTTCACAATCTGAGGACACCACCACCCTGCCACTAGTGATTTGTTCCCTAATAAGTCCCCCTCTACCCTTATTCAAGGACTGGAAGAACAAAGTAATAAAAATAGTAGCTAATAAAACTTCCAGGACCTCAATGTGAATCACTATTTACCCTCTAACATCCTTCTGAATGACCCGACATCCTGGTAGACACATTTGTCCCTTTAGTTCTTGCTCTACTGCGATGTAAATGTTCAGAGAAAACTCTGCCAGGTGTCTATTAAACCTACTGGTTCCAGGGCGCCACCTAAGCTAACGGGGAGCATCATTCCAAGGGGGAGGTGGAAGGGCCCAGGACACCCTTCGGAGACAGCCCTCCCCATTGCCCGTCTCCTTCCAGCACAAACACAAATTCCCCTGGTTTGGGAAGGAAGGAAAAACAAGATCCAGGTCTTTACTTCTGAGTCAGCACACCGACCACACGTCAGGGAGTAAGAATGACGCAAAGCCTTTATTGAACTTTTCCACTCTTTCCTGAGGTATGAGGGACTTCACTGGGACCTGGGTGACCGACCAGGACCCTTGAGCTACACAGGCCTTTCATAAAAGGGCGGTTTTGAGGAAAAAAGATAATGCGCAACAGAAGGAGAAGATAGCCATGTGAAGAGCCAAGTTTCCACGTTGATGGTAAATGGAAAAACCTTTGGGTGAGAGCTGAGCTCCCAGACAGAAAGGAGAAAGAAGAGTGATGACAGGAGGGGACCCACATCCTCTTTACTGATGTTAAAGCTGATGGTAGGATTCCAGCTCACAGCTGGAATCATGTGGAATCTCCACTAAGGAATCATGTGAACCATGTCCTCCCAGGGAACGTAGACCTGGGAAGGCTGAATTTGTCTCTTGCTTCCTGAAGCTCCAATCTCCTCCTTGAGGTACAGTATAGGCTATTCTGGGGTGCCGGTGCAGGGACCCAGAGTCCCAGGTCCTACTAGCAGATCCTTTTCCAGATAGCTAAAGGTCAGGCAAGGCTGGGAAGCCTGGGCAAGGTCCTATGGGATGAGTCCTTCTGAAGGGTGTCTTCCCAGTTCCTAGGAAAAGGCAGCTCTTGTTACAGCTTGCCTGAGGATCACGGGCAGGGACCATTTCTGTCAAAGAAAAAATCAGAAGACACTTGATACACAGGCAGCAGCAGGGAAAGCAGACAAAGTTAAAAACACAGTAAGTACCTGGTGGCACACCTATTTTCAAAAGACATTCACATCATCACTCCCCTTCTCACAAGGATTCTGAATTGGGCATTACTATTATATTTTGTCACTTTTCAGGTGACAGGACACGCTCACAAAGGGTAAGGTGTATTTCCCACGATCACACAGCCTAGATGGAAGCCCCTGGACTTGGCAATGAGATCTGTGGACCCCAGGTGCGGAGTGCCACCCAGCCCACCTTCACCGTCACAACGGGCAGGGAGGGAGCCCTGGGACTGGGCGGGCGGCGCCGAGGAGGGAACACCCGCACCCTGCGAGGGGCCGGCCAGGGGCACGTACCTGCCCTTGGAGTCCTGGGCTTTTGCATGGCACGCGGGAGACCGTCCTCCCTGGGATGGGGGAATAGAATCCTTCTTCCATGACAGAGACAATACAGAGGTGGAGGAGAATAGAGCGGAGAAATGCGAGGGCCGAGGCCCTGGGCAGGTGGGGAAGAGCTCACGAGCGGCTTGGGGGAGGCCCAGCCCTGCGCGGCGGCCCAGGCCCGTCAACGGAAAGATCGGAGACCCACGCGGGGTAAGTCAAAGGGCGCCCAGGCGCTCCACATCCTGGCCTCAAGGAGTTTCCTGCATTCTCAAGGCAGTTCTGAGCTTCCCTGGCCGCCCCAACAACCGGTTTGTTGGCTGGAAGTCAGCTTAGAGGACTTCGGAGAATAGACCGGCCTCGGCGCGGCGCCGTCACCGGAAAAATAACTGCCAACGGCTTCCCACCACCCCGCCACCCCCGCCGTTAGCCACACCCACCGCCCCGCCTCCCGCAGGCCTCCGCCAATCACCAGCCCTGCTCCGCCTGCTTTGTGGGAAGGGAGGAGCCCTGGGCCTTCCAGAAAGTTCCAGACCTCCGAGGGTCCTAGACCAGCTTTCCTGGGGAGGAGGGGGGGCAGGGCGCTCCTGGGGTCGCTGGAGCGCGGGGCTCCTGGGGAAGCTCGGGGGTGACGAGCTCGGCCTGCAGGGAGGCTGGCGAGGCGGGGGCCCGCAGGAAGGGCCTTGCGGACTGTCGGTCAGCCGTGGCGTGGCCTCCGTGGGGATGCGCTGTGCTGGCGGTGCCTGCTCTGTATGTTCACCGGGCCCCTGAACCACGGATCCCCGCGATCCCTGAGTCCCCGCTTCCCTTTATCCCAGCACGAGGCGTCGTCCGGAAGGCAGGCGGCCTAAGACGACACAGAGCTAGGGGCAGGGCTGCAAATAGACCCACCTAATGCCAACTTCCGACCTTTTCCCACCAACCAAAAGCCTGTCACTTGAAAGAAACGCTTGCGCTTGCTCGCGGTGGACCCAGAACCCTACTGGGCGTCTGAACCATAAACTCCTACTTTCTCCCGCCCAGTTGCAGTGCCTGGAAGACCCCGGTTCTCTTTCAAAGCCACCGCACCTAGGATTCAGCCAATGGGAGAGGGTTGCTGAGCAGAGGAGACTGCCCCTGACCAGTGAGAAGGGGAGACTGTCTCAAAGACCAGTTGAGGCTCTGCCCTCATGACCTAATCATTTCCCAAAGGCCTGGCCTGTTAATACCATCACCTTGGGGGTTAGGATTTCAACGTGTGAATTTTTGGGGGAAACACATATTTAATTCATAGGAAGTTCCTTACAGAGTATATGATTTACAAATAATTTCTCTCAGTCTATTGGTTGTTTTTCCACTTTTTAAATGGTGTGTTTGATGCACGAAATTTTTAATTTTGATGAAGTCCAATTTATTTTTTCTTGCTTGTGTTTTTGGTGGATTCTCATATCTAAGATTCTATTAGGTAAGATTCTTACATCTAAGAATCCATTACCAAATACAAGGTCATGAAGATTTATACCTTTTTTGAAATAAGAGTTGTTAACAGTTTTAGAGCTTACATTTGGTCTTTCATCATTTAAAATTAATTTTTGTGTATGGTATGAGTAGGAGTCCACATTAATTCTTCTGCATTGGATGTCTAGTAGTCCCAGCACCATTTATTGAAAATACTATTCTTACCCCACCGAACCCTAGGGAAAATCAATTAACCATAGGTGTATGAGTTTATTTCTGGACTCTTAAGTTCTATTCCATTGCTCCATGTGTTTATGCTTTGCATTTATTCATAAGTAAGTTTTTGGCAGCTTGTGTTTTTCTAGGAGTTAATCCATTTCATTTAGGTTATCAAATTTATTAGCATACAATTATTTATATTATTCCCTTATAATCCCTTTTATTTCTGTAAGTTTAATTGTAATGCCCCTCTTTTATTACTGATTTTAGTAATTCGAGTCCTCTTTTTTTGTTGTTTGTTTGTTTCTTGGTTAGTCTAAAGTTTTGTAAATTTTGTTGGTTTTTTTTTCAAATAATCAATTTTGGGGTTTGTTCACTTTTTCTATTGTTTTTCTATTCTCTATTTCATTTATCTCCACTCTAATCTTTATTATTTCTTTGCTATGTTTGCTTTGGGTCTAGTTTGCTCTTTTTTTCCCTAGTTCATCAAAGTATATAATTAGGTTATTGATTTGAGATATTTCTTCTTTTTTAATGTAGATGTGTGCAACTAAAAATTTCCCTCTGAGCACTGCTTTTACTACAGCCCATACATTTTCATACGTTGTAGTTTTGTTTTAATTTATATAGAGAATTTAAAAATTTCTCTTGTGATTTCTTCTTTGAGCCATTGGATTGTTTGAGTGTGTTGTTCTATTTCCACATATTTGTGAATTTGCCAAGTTTGCTCGTTATTGATTTTTTTGTGTGGTTTCACTTAGTTACCTTTATTAAAAGTATTTATGAACATGGACTATTACCGTTTTCAGATTAGTCAAATCCTAGATTACTAACTCTGAGAGACTGTATAAATCCATGAAAGGAGGAGCAATTCCTGTCTTGTCCAAAATATTCCCAGGGCCTAGCAGATAATTTAAAATGTAGAAGGCTGTAAGTAAATATTTTTAAATAGATGAGTAAATTATTGAAAGTATGAACAGATCCAGGTTGTCCCCAAACACCAACAAAACTGATACAATGGGGATCATTCTTTTCTGGTGTTAACTTTTGTGCACAAATTTTATCTTTGAAGTTTAAGAAGTGATAACCTGCAGTAGTTATTTTTCAGATAAAGGCTTTATTTTCTGAGGTGTCTTTCTTCCTTCCCCTGTCCTTCTCCCATCCTTCCCCTCCCTTTTTTTCTCTCTTTTATTTTTTTCAATTTTTTAATTTATTTTGTTTTTTTAAAAACATTTCATAATATTATGGGGGTACAGATGTTTTGGTTACATACAACGCCTTTGCATTGCCCAAGCCAGAGCTACAAGCATGCCCATCCCCCATACAGTGGGCTTTGCACCCATTAATTATGAGTTTACCCATCCCCTCCACCCCCCTCCCACCTGCCCGGCACCCTGTGAGTGTTGCTTACATGTAAGCATGTAAGTGTTCATCGGTTAGTATCAATTTGATGGCAAGTACATGTGGCGCGCATTTTCCATCCTTGTGATACTTCACTTCGAAGGATTTTTAATTTTATTCCATTGTGGTTGAATAAGATCCTTTGTATGATTCCATTATTTTTATACTTACTGAAACTTGTGTTGCCAAACTTATGGACTATAATGGAGAATGTTCCATGTGGACTTGAGAAGAATACATATACTGTTGCTGTTAGGTAGAGTGTTTTATGGATGTCTGTTTGGTCCAGTTGTTTTATAGTGTTGTTCAAGTCTTCTATTTCCTTGATGATCTCCTGTCTAGTTGTTCTATCCATTATTAAAAGTGGTATACTGAGGTATCCAGCAATTATTATTGAGCTATTTCTCCCTTCAACTTGACATATCATATATTTTGGGGCTCTGATGTTAGGTACATATAGCATATAATTCTTATATCTTCTTGATTGATTGGCTCTTTCATTATTATATAATGTTCTTCATCTCTTGTAACCATTGTTGTCCTAAAGTCTATTTTGTCTTCTTTTTGGTTACTGTTTGCATGGAATATATTTTTTCATCCTTTCACTTTCAACCTATTTCTATATTTGGATCTACATTAAATATTTTGTAGACAGCATACCACTTTTAATTCATTCTTCCAATCTCTGCCTTTTAATTTGACATTTTAATCCATTTACATTTAATGTAATTGTTGATAAGGAAAGACTTTTGCCAATTTTCTGTTTTCTTTCTCTATGTTTTCTATATTTTTGTTCTTCCATTTCTGCCTTTCTTTGTGTTTTATATATATTTTCTAATGCATTCTTTTGATTTGTTTCTCATTTATTTATTTATTTATTTATTTTTTTGAGACAGAGTCTCACTCTTTTGCCCAGGCTAGACTGCAGTGGCATCAGTCTAGCTCACAGCAACCTCAAACTCCTGGGCTCAAGCGATCCTTCTGCCTCAGCCTCCAGAGTAGCTGGGACTACAGGCATGCGCCACCATGCCCGGCTAATTTTTTTTCTATGTATTTTTAGTTGTCCGATTAATTTCTTTGTATTTTTAGTAGAGACGGGGTCTCGCTCTTGCTCAGGCTGGTTTTGAACTCCTGAGCTCAAACAATCCGCCCACCTCGGCCTCCCAGAGTGCTAGGATTACAGGCGTGAGCCACCGCGCCCGGCCTATTTTATTGTATTTTAAAGTTATTTTCTTAGTGGTTGCCTTGGAGATTACAATTAACATTTTAATTTACAATAATATGGTTAGAGTTAGTACCAACTTAGTTTCAGGTATATATGAAAACTCTGCTACTATATAACTCCATCCCCCTTTATGTTATTGTCACAAATTACATCTTTTTACATTGTGTGCCCATCAACATAGATTTATATCTTTTATGAAGTCTTATAAATCATGTTAAAAAAAGGAGTTTCAAAAAGCATAGTAATACTGACTTTCATCTTTACCTATATAGTTACCTTTACCAGTGTTATTTCTTCATGTGTATTTGTGTTACTTTCTATTTTCCTTTCATTTCAACCTGATGGACACTCTTCAGCATTTTTTGTAGGGCAGGTCAGCTAGTCACAAACTCTTTTAACTTTTGTTTACTTAGGAATGTCTTAAATTTCTCCTTCATATTTTAAGGATAGTTTTGCCAGACATAGAATTCCTGGTTTATAGAGTTTTTTTTTTTCTTTTATCATTTTGGAGGACTTTTGGCCTCCATGATTTTTAATGAAAATTCAGATATTAATTTTATCGAAGACCCGTTGCGACAAGTCACTCTCTCTTCTACTTAGAAGACTCTTTCTCTGTCTTTGTCTTTTAACCATTTGACTACAATCAGTTTGGTGTCTATCTCTTTCAATTATCCTACTTTCATTGAGCTTCTTGGATGCGTAGATTTATGTCTTTCATCATCAAATTTGGGAAGTTTTTGTCTATTAATTCTTTAAATATTCTTTTTGCCTCTTCCTCTCTCTCTCCTCTCCTTCTGAGACATTCATTATGCACATGTGGGTATGCTTGATGGTGTTCTACAGGTCTCTAAAGCTTTGTTCATTTTTATTTGTTTTTTCTTTCTATTCCTCAGACTGTATAATCTCAGTTTACCTATCTTCAAGTTCAATAGCTATTTTTTTCTCTGCTCAGATTTGCTGTTGAACCTCCCTAGTGAATTTTCAATTCCTGTTATTGTGCTTTTTAACCCCAGAATTTCTTTTTAGTTCATTTTTATAATTTCTCTCTCCTTATTGTTTGTGTGTGTGCACATGTGTATATAGCATGTGTGTATGTTGTATATGTTTATATTTATTCATATACCTCCATTCTCATGGTTACCTTTAATTCTATGTAGATAGTTTTCGTTAGCTCTTTGAGTGTATTTAACATAGTTGATTTAAAGTGCCAATGATAGGGCTTCCTTGAGGATAGTATCCTTTAATTTCTTTCCCTATATATGTGCCATAGTTTTTTGTTTCTTTGCATGACTCATATTTTGTTGTTGTTGTTGAAAGCTGGACAGTTTGAACATTATAATGTGGCAACTCTGGAAATCAGATTCTTTCCCTACCCCTACCTTCTCAAGGTTTGTTGGTGCTGCTAGTTGCATTTGCTCTTTGGTTGTTTGGTTGTACGTTTAATGACTTTTCTGAACTAGTTTTGTAAAGTATGTGTAATGTCTTTTGTCATGTGTGGTCATTGAAGTCTCTGTTCCATTGGAATAGTGGTCAGCTAATGATTTGATAGAGATTCCCTTAAATACCTGGAATCAAAAGAAAAAAAGTCCCAGTCTTTGCAGATGGACTCTGCATGTGCATTGGTACATGCCTTCAACATTAAGCCAGACAGAGCCTGAAGATCAGCCAGAGGTAAGAGGTTAGAGCCTTTTAATGTATTTTATGACCATGTGCGTGGTTTTATGACCCTGGTTATGTGCATGGCCTATAATATTCCCGGGAATGTGTGGGAGCTTTTCCAAAAACTTACTCTTCAAAGCCTCTCATTCCCCACCCTTTCTCCCCAGACTTTTAAGTTAGTCTACTGTTTTCCCGCAACTGTGATCTCTTTCCTTTGGCAGCAGCAGCTATACATTTGCCTTTAAATGTTTTCAACAAATTCTCTCCAGGTAGTTGCCTCGACCCTGGGAGTGTTCTAGATAGGTGAAATAAAGGCAGACTCTTTGAGACAGTTCTTCAAGGATCCATGACACAGGTCAAATAAAAAACCACAACTGTTTGAGAATAAGGTCTATTTTGTGTCCTGTAGTACTTGGTACATACTGGAAGTGCTGGCTGTTGTCTTCAGGCTGCCACCCAGCTGTGCAATGGGTGATGGTACCAGAGTGAGTAAAACTGTCATAAAACTCTTCTAAAAAGATTTAACTTTTTTTCTTGATTAAGTGTTCCCCTGATTTCTATAAGCTTTTGATAAGATCCCAGGATTCTAAAAAGTTGATTCTCACAGTTTTTGCAGATTCCTTTTTTTTTTTTCTGTAGAGAAACAGACTCATGGGATGTTCTTCTCCAACCATTTTTGCTGGTGTCAAAATGGAATATGGGAGGCCCATATCTCTTTGAAGTAAGTTCTCTTTAGGAGCTGAGTTCCAGGGAAGTTTAGTAACTTGCCCAAGTTGTATCTAGTCACAGTAAAAGTAAGGAATGGACACAGGCAGTTTGACTCTAGAGCCCATTTTATCCAATTACAGCGTTTTTCATTCATTCAAAGATATTTATTTTACATATACTAAGTGCCAGTTACAGTTCTAGAAATTCAGAATTATCTCATTGTACAAAACAGCAAAGATTCTTATCCCTGAGACCTTATGTTTTTATGGAGAGAGATTCATAATAAACATAATATTAATAAATAAATGGTTGGTATTGGGACTTAAGAAGTACTATGGAATAAAGGAATTGGAGTTCAAACGAGGCTTCAGGACTGTTCTGGGAGTGGTGTGATTACAATTTTTTAAGCATTTGTTTTGTCACAGTTGCCAAATTATTTCCTAAGAAAAAGGACATTCTCTCACATAAGCATAGGACAGTTATCAATCAGCAAAGTTAACATCTATACCATACTATTATCCAACATAAAATGTATATTCTATTTCCTCTATTATGCCAATAGCATCCTTTATAGCAATTATGTTTTCCAGTCCAGGACTTAACTCAGCATCACCGTGTGCATTTATTTGTCATGTCTGTTTAATCTGGAACAGTTTCTTCACTCTTTCTTTGTATAACATTGACATTTTAAAGACTGAAGACCAGTTATTTTTTAGAATCCTCCACAATTTAGGTTTGGCTGATGTCTCTTGTGGATTAGATTCAGTTAATGCATTCTTGGCAGAAACACTACTTAAGTGATTTTTGTCTTTGTCAGTGAAATACATAATAAGGGTCATGTTGGTTTGTCCTTTTATTGATGATGTTAACTTTGATCATTTTTGTAAAATATTTTAAGCCAGATTCCTCCATTGCAAAGTTATTTTTTTCTTTTGTAATTAATAAGTAATTTTTTGAAACATACTTGGAGAGGATATAAATATTCTTTCCCTCTGGTTGAGTCAATCTTATTCTTTGAATAGGTAAAATATTAACATGATTCCAAATGTCAAACCATATACAAACTTATAATCAGTGAACTGGCACTCAATCCCCCACTCCTTCCACTGAATTGAGTTCCATAGATTTACGGAAAGTAGTCTCCTTGTTTTTAAAAAACTTTCTTCTAGATCAATGGATATTTCTTCATTGTCAATTTATAGACACACAAATACATATAATTTAATTATTTATACATTTTAATATATATT
Organism: Indri indri; assembly: GCA_004363605.1. Taxonomy (NCBI): domain Eukaryota; kingdom Metazoa; phylum Chordata; class Mammalia; order Primates; family Indriidae; genus Indri; species Indri indri. Next base: position 49,916 of record RJWJ010005378.1, read on the forward strand.
AAATTACCTGCTATTTTGTCTACATTGTTGATTTTTCAAAAAAAAAAAAGATTTTGATTTGTTTTTTAGATTTACTGCTTTCCTGTTCTCTATCTCAACTATTCATGTATTTCGATTATTTTCTTTCTTGTACTTTTTGAGGGCATTGTATTATTTTTAATTAAGTTATTTTTATTTTTCTATGTTTAGAGATCTAGTGTTTATGGCCATACATTATCTCTGATTACTGCCTTAAATGTATCTTATAGATGGGATATTTAATGGTTTGATTATCTTTTTTTCAAAATCCTTTAATTCCTGTTTATATTTTAATCATCACTCAATTGTTTAATAATAGATTGTTTTAAATTTCCAATTTGAAGGGCATCTTTAAAAAGGTGAAAGAGTCATACAATCTGAAGAGAAACCAGAGTATTGAAGGGCATCTTTAACAATATTTTTGGATGTGAAAGTATTTTCTTAACAGTTTGAGTGAGATATAACAGGCATATAATATACTTCACATTTTCAAGATGTATAATTTTATAAACTCAGACATTTATAAAAATTAATGAAACTATAACAATCAAGATAGTGAATATATTAATAAAATCCAAATTCTTTGTGTCTCTTTGCTATCTCTCTCTCACCCTCATTCCCCCAAGCAACCACTCACCTGTTTTGTCACTGTACGTTAGTTTGCATTTCATAGAATTTAATATAGATGGAATCATACAGTACATACTCTTTTTTTTTTTGGTATGAAAGACTTTTCAGTCAGCATAATTATTTTGAGATTCACACATGTCTTAGTGTTCATTTCTTTTTATTGCTGAATAGAATTTTGTCATATGGATGTACAATAATTTGCTAATCTAGTCACCTGATGATGACATTTGTATTATTTCCAGCTTTCAGCTAATACAAATAAAACTGCTAAAGACATTGGAGTAACACTTGCATGAACATATGCTTTCATTCTCTTGGATAAATAATAGTTGAATGACTGTACTATATGAAAAGTACATGTTTAACTTTCAAGAAATTAATAGCCAGGTGTGGTGGAATGCTCCTGTAATCTCAGCTACTCAGGAGTGGGGGATGAAGCAGGAGGATTCCTTCAGCCCAGGAGTTTTAGGTCAACCTGGTAAACATAGTGAGACCCCGTCTCTTAAAAAAAAAAAAAACAAACCTACAAAACGGTTTTCCAAAGTCATTGTACACTTTCCATTCTCAATAGCAGTATATGAGAGTTTCAATTCTTCCAAATCCTTACCAATACTTGATATAGTTCGTTTTTAAAATTTTAGCCATTCCAAAATGTGTGTAGTGGTATCTTATATGGTTTTAATTTGCATTTTTCTAATGACTGCTGATGTTCAGCATCTTCATGCGCTTATTGCCATCTGTATATCTTCTGTAGTAAAGTATCTTTTCAAATCTTTTACCCATTTTCTTACTGATTTGTATTTTCTATATTTGTATTTTCTGATTTTCTTGCTGGTTTGTATTTTCTATTACTCGGTTTTGAAAGATTTTATATATGCTGGGTACAAGTCTTTTGTCAGATATGTATTTTGCAAATATTTTCTCCCAGCCTTTAGCTTGTCTTTTCATTCTCTTAAGAGAAGAAGAATATTATGTAATGATAAAATAATCCACAAGGAAGATATAACAATTATAAATATGTATGTACTCAAAGCAAACACTGACAGAACTGAAGGAATAGACAGCAGCAGTATAATAATAGTAGGAGATTTTAACACCCACTTTCAATAATGGACAGAACATTCAAACAGAAGTTTAGTAAGGGAACAGAGGACTTGAATAACACTATAGACCAAATGCACCTAACAAACATATGTAGAACATTCCACTCAAGCACCTAACAAACATATGTAGAACATTCCACTCAGCAGCAGATTACACATTCTTTTCAAGCACATATGGATCTTTCTCCAAGATAGATCACATGTCAAATACAAAATAAGTATTAATAAATTTAAGAAGATTAAAATTATTCCAAGTATCTTTTCTGGACCACAGTGGAATGGAAGTAGAAACCATAGCAGAAGGAAAAGTAGAAAATCCACAAATGTATAGATATCAAACATCACATTTTTTAACAAGTATTGGGTCAAAGGAGCAATTGAAAAGAAAATTATAAAATACCTTGAGACAAATAAAAATGAAAACATACCAAAACTTATGTGATGCAGCATAGCAGTCATAAAAGGGAATTTCATAGTGACAAACATCTACATTACAAAGAAGAAAGAACTCAGGTAAACAACCTGACTTTACTCCCCAAGGATTCAGAAAAAGGAGAACGCATTAAGCCCAGGGTTAGGAGAAGGAAGGAAATAACAAAGATTAGAGCAGAAATAAAGAAAACAGAAATCAGAAAAACAATAGAAAAAAATCAATAAAACTAAGACTTGGTTTTTCAAACAGATAAACAAAATCTTTACAAACCTTTAGCTAGACTGACTAAGAAAGAAGAGAGAAGACTCAAATAAATAAAATCATAAATGAAAAAAGAGCCATCAAAACTGGTGCCACAGCAATAAAAAAGGATCATAAGAGAGTATTATGAACAGTTATACACCAACAAACTGGTTAACCCAGAAGAAATTGATACATTCCTAGAAATGTAGAACCTACCAAGACTAAATCAAGAAGAAATAGAAAGTCTGAACAGACCTATAACTAGTATGGAGATTGAATTGGTAATCAGAAACCTCCCAATAAAGAAAAGCTCAGGACCACAAATTCACTGGTGCATTTTACCAAATATTTAAAGAAAAATTAACAGCAATTCACTTTAAACTCTTCCCAAAAGTTGAAGAGGAGGGAATACTTCCAAACTCATTTTAAGAGGCCAGCATTACTCTGATATTAAAACCACACAAAGACACTGTAAGAAAAGAAACAACAGCCAATATCCCTGATGAGTATAGATGCAAAAGTCCTCAATAAAATATTAGCAAACTACATCCAACAGCACATTATAAGAATCATACGTCATGGCCAAGTGGGATGTATCCCTGAAATATAAGAGTGGGTCAACATTCAAAAATTAATGTGATACACCACATTAACAGAACAAAATATAAAAATCGTACGATCATCTCAATAGATGCAAAAAAAAGTGTTTGGCAAAATTCAACACCCTTTCATGACAAAAATTCTCAACAAACTAGAAATAGAAGGAATTTACCTCAACATAATATAGGCCATATACAAAAAGTCCACAGCTAACAGCATATTCAATGATGAAAAACTGAAAACTTTTCCTGTAAGATCAGCAGCAAGGCAAAGATGCCCACTCTTGCCACTTCTATTCAACATAGTAGTGGATTCCTAGCCAGAACAATTAGGCAAGAAAAAGAAATAAAAGTTACCCAAATTGAAAATGAATGAATAAAATTGTTCCTTTTGCAGATGATATAATCTTATTTGGAAAACCTTAAGGACTCCAATAAAAAAAAAAAACCTGTCAGAACTAATAAATAGATTCAGTAAAGTTGCAAGATACAAAAGCAACATACAAAAATCAGGTGTGCAGCCAGGCGTGATGGCTCACACCTATAATCCTAGCACTCTGGGAGGCTGAGGCAGGAGGACAGCTCAAAGTTAGAAGTTCGAGACCGGCCTGAGCAAGAGCGAGATCCCGTCTCTACTAAAAATAGAAAGAAATTAGCTGGACAACTAAAAATATATAGAAAAAATTAGCCAGGCATGGTGGCGCGTGCCTGTAGTCCCAGCTACTAGGGAGGCTGAGGCAGCAGGATCGCTTGAACCCAGGAGTTTGAGGTTGCTGTGAACTAGGCTGACACCACGGCGCTCTAGCCTGGCAACAGAGCGAGACTCT
>RJWJ010005378.1:53868-68822 GCA_004363605.1 Indri indri
TCAGTTGTGTTTTTATACACCAACAACTATCTGAAGAGGAATAAGGAAAACTGTCCCCTTCACAATAGCACCAAAAAGAATAAAATACCTAGGAATAAACATAACCAAGGAGGTGAAATACTTGCATACTAAAAAAATACTTATTTCAAAATATGTTATAGTTACAGTAATCATTACTTTATGATACTAGCATAAAAACAGACATGTGGACTAACAAAGAAAAATAGAGAGCCCAGAAATAAATCCATTCATAAATGGTCAACTGGTCTTCAACAAAGTTGCCAAGAATACACAACGGGGAATTTCTTCAAGAAATGGTGATAGAATAACTGGACATCCACATGAAAAAGAATGAAATTGGCCCCTTATCTTACACCATACATAAAAATGAACTCAAAATGGATTAAAGGCTTAAACATAAGTCCTGAAATTGTAAAACTGCTAGAAGAAAACATGGGGGGAAAGCTTCATGACTTTGGTATTGGCAATGATTTCATGGATATGGCATGAGAACACAGGCAATAAAAACAAAAATAAGCAAGTGGGACTACATCACACTAAAAAGCTTATGCACAGCAAAGGAAACAATTGAGTGAAAAGGCAACCTGTGAAATGGACGAAAATACTTGCAAACCCTGTATCTGATAAGGGGTTAATCTCCAAAATATATAAGGAACTCCTACAACTTAATAGTAAAAAATACTAATAACCCACTTAAAAAGTGGGATAAGGACTTGAATGGACATTTCTCCAAAAAAAGACATACAAATGGCCAATAGGTATATGAATAAATGTTCAATGTCACTAATCATTAGGGAAAACCGCAGTGAGCTAACAGCTCACACCTGTCAGGATGGCCGTTATCAAAAAAGACAAAACATAAGTGTGGGTAAGGATGTGGAGAAACCGGAACCCTTGTACACTGTTGGTGGGAATGTAAAATGGTGCAGCTTCTATAGAAAACAGTATGGAGTTTCCTTAAAAAATTCAAAATAAAACTGTCATGTTATCTAGCTATCCCCCTTCTGGGCATTTATCTAAAAGAATTGAAATAAGAATCTCAAAGAATATTAGCACTCTTCTGCTCATTGCAGCATTATTCACAATAGCCAACACATGGAAGCAACCGAAATTCCCATGGATAGATGAATAAAGAAAATGTGATATATATATATATATAATGGAAAACTATTCAGCCTTAAAAAAAGAAGGAAATTATACAATATGTGACAACATAGATGAAGCTTGAGGACATTATGCTCAGTGAAATATGCCAGTCACAGAAAGACAAATACTGCATGATTCCACTAATACGAGATATCTGGTGGTCGCCAGAGGCTAGGAGGAGGAGGAAATGGGGAGTTGCTAATAACCAGGCATAAAAGTTTCAGTCAAGCAAGATGAATAAGCTATAGAGATCTACTGTACAACATCATACCCATAATCGACAATAATGTGTGGCACACTTAAAAATTTTAGAGGGTAGATCTCATGTTAAGTGTTCTTACTACAGTAAAATAATAAAATAAAATAAAATAGTTTGATCAAGGTTTTTAAATGTAAATTTTTACATATTTACAGTTTTTAAAAGTTGTAGTCAAATAAATGATAATTCATACACAGGAAAAAGAGTGTACTTTGAAGAGCAGAAATTTTTAATTTTGATGAAATCCAATTTATCAATTTGCTCTTTTATGGGTCGTGGTTTTGGTATCATCTCTAAGAAACCTTTGCCTGACCCACAGTTACAAATGCTTTTTCTTAAGAAGTCTTGTGCTTTTGGATTTTACAGTTAGGTCTAAAATATATTTTAAGTTAATTATTGTATATGGTACAAGGTATGGATGGAGATTTATTTTTTTGCACATGGATATCTATTTGTTACAGACCATTTGTTGAAAAAGCTATCCTTTCTCCACTGAATCATCACTGTACTTTTGTCAAAAGCTAATTATCCACATACGTGAGGATATTTCTAGACTCTCCATTCTATTCCATTGATTTATTTGCCTGTATTTATGCCAGTGCCACACCATCTTGATTACTGTAGCTTTATATTAAAAATAAACACAGTAGCATTAATCTTCCAACCTTTTTTTCCTTTTTCAAAGTTGTTTTAGGTATTCTAGGCCCTTCAGTTTCCATGTCAATTTTAAGGTCAGATCGTCAATTTTTTTTTAATCTTGCTGAAATTTTGGTTGGCATTGGATTGAATCTGATTGTAAATTTGGGAATTTACATTTTAACAATATTGATTCTGTGAATAAAGACAATTTTAGTTCTTCATGTCTAAACTTGTTGCTTTATATTTAATTTCCTTGCCTTACTGATCTCGTTAAAACTTGTAGAAAATATTGAATAGGAATAGTAAGAGCAGACCTCCTTTTATTGTTCCTCCTCTTAGGGGAACATTTAGTCTTTCGCCATTAAGTGTGATGTTATTTGTATGTTTCTCAAAAACACTCCTTATGAGATTGAGGAAGTTTGCTTCCATTTCTGGTTTGCTGAGAGTTTTTATTAGGAATAGATATTCAATTTTTAAAATGCCTTTTCTGGATCTATAGGGATAATCACATTGTTTCTGCTTTTTGTTTCTTAACATGGTAAATTGTAAGTGGTTGATTTTTTTAAATGTTAAACCAACTTTGAATTCCTGGGATAAATCCCACTTGTTCATGGTACATTATTCTTTTGATATTTTGTTGTATTTTATTTGCTAAAATTGTATTTAGAATCTTTACATCTATATTTATGAGGGATATTGGTCTTTAGTTTTCTTGTAATGTCTTTGGTTTTGATATCAGGGTAATGCTTGTCACACAAAATGATTGAAGAGTATTCCTTTCTCCTTTCTTCCGGAAACATTGGTGTTGAATTGGTATTATTTCTTCCTTAAATGTTTGATGGAATTTACCAGTAAAGTCACTTGGATCTGAAGTTTTCCTGTTTTAAAGATGTATAATTACAAGTTAAATTTCCTTAATAGACATAGGACAAGTCAGGTTATCTGTTTCTTCTCGCATAAAGTTTGCGATTTTGTGTCTTTTAATGAATTTTCCCATCTCATTTAAGTTACCAAATTTTTTGTCATAAAGTTGTTCGAAAATATTTCTTTGTTATCCTTTTAATATCCATAGAACCTATAATGATGTCACCTCTCTTATTTTTGATATTAGAATTTGTGTTTTCTCCATGTTTTTCCTGATTAGTCTGGCTGGAGCTTTATTCTTTGAGAGTATTCTTTTCTAATTAGGTGTTCAGTGCTGTAAATTTCCTTCTGGATAATTCCTTAGCAACACCCCACACACTGTGATAATGTTTTGTTCTCATTGTTATTCAGTTCAAAATACTTTATAACTTCCTTTTTTATTTCTTCTTTGACCCCTGGCTTATTTAGAAGTATGTTATTTAGTTTGCAAATAAGTGGGGATTTTCAATGATCTTTTTGTTATTGATTTCTACTTTAATTCCATTGTGTTTAAAGAACATACCTTGTGTGCGACGTGAATTCTCTTGAATGCATATTCCGTTGTTGGATGTAATGTTCTATAAATGTCAATTATGACCAGTTCAACTTGGTTAATCGTGTTGTTCAAATCCCCTGTATCTTTACAGAGTTTCTGCCTATTTGTTGTATCAGCTACTGAGAGAGGGGTATTAAACTGTTCAGCTATAATTACAGATTTGTCTTTTTTTTTTCTTTTTATCTTCTTCTTTTTTAACATTTATTTATTTTTTATTTCAGGATATTATGAGGCTACAAACATTTTGTTTACATTTTATGACTTTGCCTTGCCCAAGCGAGGGTTAGAGGCATGCCCTTCCCCTCTACCACGCTCACCGTCTCCATTAGCTGTGAGTTTACCCGCCTCCCATTCCCCTAATCCCTGGAGAATATTACTACCTGTTAGCACCATAGTGTTGATCAGTTAGTGCCAATTTGATGGCGAGTACATGTGGAGTCTATTCTTCCATTCTTGTGATACCTCACTTTGGAGGATGGACTTAAGCTCTATCCAGAAAAATATAAGAGGTGCTAGATCACTGTCGTTTCTTATAAGTGAGTAATAGTCCATTGTATACATATACCAAGTTTTAATAATTCACTCATGAATTGACGGGCACTTGGGTTGTTTGTCTATGCCATTTTTGCCTCATATGGTTTGAAACGGTTATTAGGTATATGGGCATTTAGGATTTTATGTCCTTCTAACTGATGACTTATCATTTATCATTTGAAACTTATTATTAAATTACCTTCTTTATCCTTCATAATATTCATTGTTCTGAAATCTATTTTGTGTGATGTTAATATAGCCACCACTCCAGCTTTTTAAAAAATGGTTTTAGCATGGTGTGTATTTTCCTATTTCTTTATAATATTTGTGTCTTTATATTTAAAATGAATTTTGTGTAGACAGCAATAGCGAAGCTTGATTTTCTTATCCACTTTAATAGCCTCTACCTTTTTACTGAGGTGTTTAGATGCGTGCAATGTGACCACATGCATTTGCATGCAGTGTGACTATTGACATGATTAGGTTTAAGTATATTGTCTTACAATCTGTTTTCGATTGTCCCATATGTTCTTTAATTTCCTCTTGTTTTTTTTGGTTTCTTTGGGATTAATTGAGGGGTTTTTTTGGTTAAATTCGTTTTCTTTCCTTTGTTGGCTTGTGATCTATAACTCTTTGTTTTGCTATTTCAGTGGTTGCTTTAGGGTTTATAGCATACATCAACTTATCACAATCTACCTTCGAGTAAGTTTTACTACTTTGTATATAGTATAAAAACCTTTTAATAGTGTATTCCACTTATCTCCGCCTGGCCTTTATGCTCTCTCTGTCATACATTTTACTTTTATATATGTTATAAACTGCACACTTCAATGTTTTTTATTCTAAATGCAATTATCTTTTAAAGAGATTTAAATAATAATAAAAAGTCTTATGCAGATGGTCCCTGAGTTAACAATGGTTCGACTTACGATTTTTCAACTTTAAGGTGGTGTGAAAGTGATCTGTGCTCAGTAGAAAGCTGTATGACACTCTCCCCTGATGCCGGGCGGCGGGGGCAAGCCTCAGCTCCCAGTCGGCCACCAATCAGGTCAACAACCAGAGCTCTTCAATGCACTGTGTTGCCAGACGATTTGCCCAACTGCAGGCTAACGTTACATGTTCTAAGCACAATTAAGGGAGGCTAGGCCAGGCTCTGATGTTCAGTAGGTTAGGTGTATTAAATGCACTTTCAAATTATATTTTCAACTTACGATGGGCTTACTGGGATGTCACTCCATTGTAGGTCGAAAGTCATCTGGCTACCGTTTCCTGTACTTTTCCTTTCTTTGTGTAGTTTCGTATTTTGGATCTGGTATTATTAATATTTTCCTTTCTGCATGAAGGACTTCCTTTAACATATTTTGTAGTGTGGTTCTGCAGGTTATGAATTCTTTCAGCTTTTGCATGTCTAAAGGACTCTTTATATGCCTTAATTTTTGAATTCTATATTGACAGTTTACTTTTTTTAGTACTTTAGAGATGATGCTACACTGTCTTGCTTGCATTGTTTCTGACTAGAAATCTGCTATCACCCTTATCTTTGTACCTCTTTATGTAAGTTGCCTTTGTCTCTGATCGCTTTTAAGGTTTTCTCTTTCTCACTGGTTTTAAGTAATTTCATTACGATTTGGCTTTGTGTAGTTTTCTTTGTGTTTCTTGTGATTTGGGCTTCTTGGGTCTGTGGGTTAATAGTTTTGTTTTTTTTAATCAAATTTGGATTATCTTTAGCCATTAGTTCTTCGAATATTTTTCTGTCTCTCCCTTTCTTTTCTCTTCTTTGGGGACTCCAGTTACAGTTATGACACACAGTACGAAGTTGTCCTACAGCTCACTGATGCTACTTTCATTTTGTTTTTTATTGTTTTAGACATTAGACACACTCTGTGTTCATTTTAAATTGATTCTATTGCTGTCTTTAAATTCACTAATCTTTTCTTCTCTAATGTCTAATCTTCCATTAATCCCATCCAGTGTATTTTACGTGTACAACATTGTAGTTTTCAACTTTAGATGTTCCATAATCTTTTAGACATCTTGTATGTCTCTATACCAACTTTTTTGAGCATATGGCTTGCAATTATAACCGTTTCAATGTCCTTGCCTGCTAATTTTAACACTTGTATCCTGTTCTGGTTGGTTTTAATTGATTGATTTTCCTCCTCATTATGGGTTGAATTTTCCTGCTTCTTCGCATGCCTGGTGCAATTTTATTTTGGATGCCAGACATTATGAATTTTAACTTATTGGGTGTTGGATATTTATACATTTCCTATAAATACTCTTAAGCTTTGTTTTGGAATGCAGTTAAGTAACTTAGAAACAGTTAATCCTTTCATGTCTTGCTTTTAAGATTTGTTGGATGGAGCCATAACAGCATTTAGTTTATAGAGCACTCTGGGGTAAGACCTTTCTGAGTATTCTATATAATTCTATAAGAATGATGAGATTTTCCAGTTCAGCTATTTGGAACAGGCACTATTCTTGGCCCTGTGAGAACACCTGGCAGTGATTTCTCTAATCCTTCCAGGTGAGTCTTTTGTGGCTTTGGGTAGTTCCTCATGTGTATGTACTGATCAATGTTCTGCTGAATGCTTGAGGGAGACCCTCTGCGGCTCTCCCCTCTCCAGCCCTCTGTCGTGTGAACTCCAGCCATCTTGATCTCCCCAGACTGTCAGTTTCCCAAGTCACTGAGTCCACTGGCTTCCGCTTGGGTTCCTCTTCTCTGCACTGAGGCCTGGAAACTCTCTCAAGGCACCGAGCTAGCGAAATTGTAGCACTCATCTCATTTGTCTTCGAACTCTTCAGGGTTACTGTCCTGCATGGTTTCATGTCCAGCATCTTGAAAAATCATTGTTTTATATGTTTTGTTCAAATGTTTTTGTGGTTTTAGGTGGGAGAGTGAAGTCAGTCTCTTCTCCTTCATCTTTGAAAGGACATTTTTAAATTTTGCTTTTTATGTCTGCTTTTGTGGCATTGTGATCTAAGAATTCTGTTTGCAATATTCCTCCTTGCTTATGTTTCCTTTGTGATCTAACATATGATCAATTTCAATAAATGTTTCATGTCCGCTTGAGAAGAAAAAATATTCCTTATTAAAGGGTATAGCATTTGATACACATTTATGAAACCCAATTTATCTTTGATGTTGGTTAAGTCTTCTGTCCATAATTATTTTTTGTTTATGACTTCTCTTGTCCTGAGCATAGTGTGTAAAACCCCCTCATCATTATTGTTTCTATCCATTTCTTCTTGCATTGCTGTAATTTCTCTTTTATATATAGGTGGGTTTTGTATAATTTGGTGCATAGATGTTATTTAACAAATGATATATTTTTATTGTAGATTGTGGATTTTTGCATTATAATGCTTTTATTTGTCTTGTTTAATGCTTCTTGTCCTAAATTCTGCATTGTGCAACATCAGAGTTGCTACTCCTGCTTTAGAGTTGTTGCCATTTAGCTGGAATAAATTTTCCCATCCTCTTTGTTACTTTCCCATTCTCTTTTTTTATTAAAGCCTTTGAATCACTTTGTTTTAAATGTTTCCCCTATATATGGAACAGATCCGAGTCTATTGCTTTATAAGTTATTGCGACAATTTATTTCTTGGCCTAGGCAATTTAAGCTCATTCACATTTACTGATATGACTAACATATTGGTGTCAACTCCTTATGTCAATTTAGCCTATAATTATTCTATGCATTATTATGTTTAGTGTATTTCTTTCTCTATATGATATGTCTTCTTTGCTCTTTTTTAAAGTTTCCTTTGACATTTATAAAAATGTACATTTTTTGGTCTGCTAGTTACCCTTGCATTGATACTTTTTAAAATATCTTAACTCATCATTTTTCCTACTTAACATTTTACTAGCTAGATTGTTCATTCTAAATGTTATAATTTGATACCTGCCTGTTTCCTGTGCAACACTGTCCCTATTCTACTCTCCTCTCCTCTTTCTATCTTTCTTCTTAGCTCAAATTTTGAGTTGTATTTGTTCTACTTTGTGAGAACGTATGACATTTACAAATTATTTTCCACCCTTGTCACTGGTCCTTGTTTAAATCTGAAATCTATACTTAAATACATTACATACTCACCACCATTTTTTTGCTAAAGTTTCCCTCTAGTCATCTCTTGATTGGGTAGAATTCATCCTCTCGTAGGTTATCTGACAAGGATTCCTGTGTACAAAATTCTCTCACTTCTTGAACATATCATTTGTTTTTCTGTAATCTTGATAGTTGAATGATGGATATAAAGTCCTTGGCTCACAATTTATTTCTTTTCCTTGGGTTACTTCAAAATAATGCTCCATTCTTGCCTTGCTTTGCAGATTGCTCTTGAATATCGTGAAGCTGATATAATTTTCATACCTTTGTAGGTATTATGGGTGATGTGTTTGGAGGCCTTAAGTATTGTTTCTTTGTTTTTAAAGTCAAATAGTTTTCTAGACTGTGTTTCAGAGTTGATCATTCTCAGTCATTTTTCCCAGGCATATTTGCCCTTATATAAACTTTTCTCTTATTTCTATAAAGGATTCTTAGATTTTCCATTTTAAAAAGAAAGCTCTATTCCATAGGACACTTCTAAGTATACTAATTTCTTGACTATGTATGAAGGGCTGGGATGTAGTAGAATAGTAGAACTACTTTTAGGTAGGAGGATGGGTAGTTCATTTACCGTAATGGGCAGGAAAGCAGAGGGTGTGGGTGTAGGTGGGGAGATGTGGAGGTGGGTGTCTAAGGAAGGGCTCTTCTAATTGCTTTGGTTTTCTCAATGGTAAGGAGGCACATTCTAAGTTAACTCTCCAATCCCCCACCTGGAAAACAGGATGGAGATGAGTACACTTGCCAAATTTAGACTAATGGCCTGAATGTGAATCATTTACCAAAGTATGAGTGACGTTCTAGAAGGAACTCAGAGGGCAGTCAATCCCAAGCCCTTCTACCCAGCAGAAAACCCAGAGCTACTTTCTCCCGGGATCTCCATGTGCAGAGGAACTGTAAGTGGCATTCTGGGGGAACATTAACCCAGGGAGAGGCCAAGCTCAGGGAGAATCTCAGAGGCATATCTCTGCCAGGAATCTGGAGGACTGTCCTGTGGGAGGGGGCACAGACCTGCCCTGCATTGCTTTAGGAGCAGTGGGAGAAGGACGTGAAGACATGGATTTTGAGTGAGAACGAGCAAGAATGTTAAAGGACTGGATAAGGCTGTTGTGTGAGTCAGCGAATTCTCTCTCCTAGGAGTATTCATTCAGTGGCTGGATATCATGATGTCAGGGACGTAGGGTAGGGGATGCCTGGGTCAGCAGGGATTGCCAGGTGGTCTCTATGGCGACGCCAAGTTGACCATACCTTCCCTCACTATCCAAACTCACTGTCAACAAATCTCGTCTACTCTGCCTTCAACATGCATTCAGAACCCCACCCTTTCTAACTTCTTCCCCCTGGATCACCCTGGATACACAGTTTTCTCTCTCCTGAATTATTTCAATAGCCTTCTAGGTGACTTCTGTGCTTCCTTCTTGGCCCCCATTTCCCTATCCCGATCTATTAGTGTTTTCAATGGCAGTCGGAAGGATCCTGTTGATTGTAGGTCAGATAATGACACTCCGCGTCCAGCTCCACATCGCTGCCCCATCTCACTCGCAGTAAAAGCCGAGGTCCTAACCGCAGCCCTCACGGCCATACGCGATCTGCTCCTGCCCCTGCCTGCCCCCGCCCCCTTCTCTGACTCCGCCCTCAGCCGCAGTCCTCGGTGCCCTGCGCTCCTGCTTGCAGCCTCCTGGCTGTGCCGCACACACGCCAGGCTCGCTCGCTCGTCTCTCAAAGGGCTGTGGCAATTTCCATGCCGGGAATGCCCGGGTATTTGGAGAGCTTGCTTTCTTTCTGCCTTCGCTTCGGATGTCATTGCTTATTGATAGAGGCTCTGCCTGTCCACCTTTATAAAAAAGCATTCCCATCCTTTTGCATTTATTTTTCACAATAGTACTTATCGCCTTCACATTATGTATTTATTTGTTTATATTCTGACTGCCCTGTCTGACCGTGGCTTTGTCTGTTTTTTCATTGCTATATACTCAGTGTCTAGAAGGGGCCTCACACAACTGCTGCTCAAGAAATATTTATAAGATGAATGAATAACGGAGTAGGTGCGATTGTGTCTTTATGGGGATATGAGACAATGTGACAATCAGCCAGGGCTTGACTCCTTCCTCCTGGAGGGAGGAGAAGGACCAGGGGTTTTAGGACTTGATCAGGCTTTAATATCGTATTGTGTTCTGTTCCAGGGAAGATGAAATAAACATATGGCGCCTCTCTCTCCCACTGACTACGCAACCCTGGTAGAGTACATGGTGCAGCTATTTGAATTCTCTGAATGGTAAATACCAGCAAGCGGACTGGATGAAACAGAAAACCAGGATTCCAAGTACTGCCAAGCTGGTGGTGAGTTGAGTGTACCTTTCCCTCTGGTGTCTCCTGAGCAGAACTCGGCAGGGCCTGATACCCGGAAGTGAACACCCTGGTGCAGACCAAGAGAGACACAGAAGAAAACCTCTAGTTCTGGTTCAAGCAGTGGACAAGGGGACTTCTAAAACTCAGTGCTTGGGGGATCCCCCAGTGCTTTCCTTTCCTTCATCTCCACTCTCTTGTCCCAGCCACCAGAGAATCTGAGGCAGGAGTGGCAGTGGCAGCCAACGTGGCTGTCACCATAATCAGGCACCAGCACTTTGAGGAGGGGAAACTGTATTCTGGCCTCTGGGTGCTCTTTCTTCCTGCTTTGGGGGTTGCATCCCACCCTGGGCACCTCTGTCTCCTGGTACCCTATCACTCTTACCTGTCACTTTTTAACCCAGAAGCAGGTGGGGAAGTGCACATGGCCTGTCACATCAGGGACAAGTCACAAAGCCTATCTCTAGACCCCTCTGGTAATATCCTGTGCTGGAGCCCTGCCTGTCAGCCCACCCAGCCCTCCTCAAATGAGAAGCTAAGACTGGCCCATGGGGCCAAAATGCAGAGGGAAGGGGTGATGAGCCACTGGCCTTCTAAACACTGTCGTGGTCCCTGAGTCAGTCATGACACTCCCTGGGTGGGTGAGATTAGGGCAAAACTGGACCTCAGAGGAGTTAGGGCCAACCTTGGGGAGGGGAGCAAGCAGGTGCTCTGAAATCTGGCCTTCTGGAATGTTCCAAGGGCACCTGTGATGAAAGATTGGAGCCCGGGGGTAGGGCTCCTGCTAACCTCACTTGACAGTTCTGGGGCACTACAAAGAGGAAGGTTCTTAGCAATGTAGAAAAGGCTTCACGGGGAGGAGGGGAGAAGCTGGTGGCTCTTCACACAATTCCCACTAAGCACTTCATTTGTACTATGGCAATTAATCCTCACTCAGCCTGTGGCATGGGGTAGGGCACTCATTTTTCAGATGAATGAGCTAAGGCATAGAGAGGTTAAACAAAGTGTCCCAGGTCATAGTCCTAGTAAGTGACAGGGCTGAATAAGCCTTCAATAAACGTATTTGCCTACACTGATACATAACTTTAAAGTCCTTAATTTTTTTTTCCAATATTAAATAGAAAATGTTAAATTTATTAATAGTACAAAAATATTTATTAATCAAGAGGCCAAGATTGTTTTAGAACCTTAAGCTGAGTTTTACTGTAGATAATCTCTAAAGTCATGAATTCTACAACAGGGGCCATGAATTTAGAAGGTAGAGCCCAGCAGTAACATGAGAGAGACGTGGGAAACAAAATAACTCACATTTAGTAGCTTGCTGAGTGTCAGAACCCTTACCCATGTTGTGAGCAATGTGGGCTCATGACCTTGAGGTCTTTTTTTTCTTTTTTTTAACTTAATGTTCTTATTTTAATATAACATCTGAATATTTAGGCTATCCACAAAGTAAAAACAAAATTTGGAAAATATACAAATATGCATCGATAAAGACTTTTAGTATATTCTCTGAAGACAGAGAATCAACACTATGTTGATTCTCTAACCCAGTGGTTCTGGTCTTTAACAAGGCGCCCTGAAGAGTTAGCGACCCTGGCCTACAAAGACAGGCATGCGTTTCACACAGCACAGGCACACCAGGTACCTGTGTCTCTGGGGAGCACACCGCCCGGGCAAGGACAGGTTGGCCGGAGGATCACCCAGTCCAAGGTGATTCTCAGAGCTGGAAGAATTCCTGGGTGCTCCTAGAGGTTCTCAGACCCACGTGTCTCATTCACTGGAAGGCAACTAAGGCCTTGAAAGGGGAAGAGATTGGCTTTAAGTCCAGCCAAGGCTCAGTTGAGATCGACCGTTGTTTCTGGGGACTGAGGGGTCTGAGGGAGCAAACTCCAGCTTTGGAGTTAGGGGATGTGCTTTTGCGGCCTTGTGAGGGGGGCAGACAGAGCAGGCTGTGGGCTGTGGGCCTGGGGAGAACAAGAGGTTCCTTCAGCTGCCCAAATGGGGGAAGATGCTCATGTCGTCATGAGTAAGGGACATGGGGTTTTATTTCATGGCCTCAGTTCCTCAATTTGTGTAATGGCAATGGAGAAGATCTAGCTCAGGGGGTTGTATATTTATAAACTGAGAAGTACTAAAGTAATTAAATGCATAACACACAGAACTGGAGAAGTCGAGTGTTAACCATCTCCATTATATTAATTATATACATCGCTGAGCTCATTGTAATCAATTGCAGCATATTAATGACAACATTGGACATATTGGGCCCTAAAATCGCTGGACTGGCACAGTAAGTGCCTCACACCCATCTGGCCTTGTCTCCCTTACCCGATAATAGAATTCGTTCTCTGTTCGATATTTGTATCAATGAGGACGGATATTTTCCTGAGTAGTAACAGGCTTGTGGAATCTCAGAATTCACCCAGAGACTGGAAGAGTGAGTAGTCAGTCCTGCCTGCCCCGCAGCGAGGCAGCCTGGGTTGGTCAGGTGCATTCTTGCCCTCTCGGAGCCAAAGTGGGCTGCGGTCACCATCGGAATAGAAACGCCAGCTATGGGGTCAAGGCTTAGTTTGGAGAAAATTTTTAAGGGAGTGGGGTGGGCTGCTCACTTCCCCCAGCCAGGCCCAGAAGGAAACTGAGCCCCACTGTCCAGTATCAGCTCAGCCCCAGAGAGCCCCCACTATGACTCCAGAGATACACAACACAAGCACAGGGTCTAGATTCCCTGGGAATCACGTCCCCACCCAAACAAGGATGGCACTGTCATCACAGTCACCTGTTACCCAAGATTCGTCCTTTTAACCGTTTTTGGCACAATCACCAAGGAAGAACACTGCCCCTCGCCCCCATCCTTGCCCAGTACACTACTGGGGAAAAAACCCCATTCCTTTGTGTTACCAGAACCCCCTCCATGAAATGTAATTACGCACAGGGGGTGATCCCCGCTCCTTCAAGCACATCACAGCTCTGCTCCAGGGAGCCCGAGGGCCGCAGGAGGCTAGAGGAGGACGTGGGAGTTGCCAGCAGCCCTTCCTTTTAATTCTCATCTTTCTTCTCTCTCAAACCCAATCCACCTGGTTGGAACACAAAGTAAAAATAGACTCTTTTCTTAATCTTTCTCACCCCTAAGCATAAGTCCAAGCAGTAAGGAATGTGATATAAGAACTTCATTAAAGAACCCTGTTCGCCCCATCCTGATGCAACAGTGGCCCTGTTGGAACCAGAGTGGCTGGCTGGGCCCCTTGGGCTGTGGAGGAAGCAGATGTTCTTAGGTCAACTTCAAGGCAGGGCCAGGGTCCGCTGGGACACCTGGCTGAGGAGCAAGGGCCCACGCAGGTAAAGAGCTTGACCTCGTGTAGACGTAAATGGAGGGTCACAGCGGAGCTGTGGGACAGGGAAGGGAATGACAGAGCAGGGAGGATGGGGGATGCACTTTCTCCTTACCCTGGGATTCCAGCTCACATCTCAGCCCTCCCCTCTGAGCAACTGTGAGAACCTTACCCTGAGAGAGAAGGTAAGTGGGGCTTTTCTCTGGGTGTCCTCACTCTCCCTCCTCACTGAACCTGGGGACTGGACACCTTGGGGCGGTGAGGGCCAGGAACAAAGGCCCCAGGTCCTGTGAGCAGATCCTTATGCAGGTACCTGGACCTCAGAGGGTGCAGTGCAGGAACAAGGGAGTCCAGGAAGGGTCAGGTGGTGGCTCCCCAGAATTGGAAACTGAGGCTTTTTTGCATGTTCTTTTGGTGGGTGGGGGGTCTCCTGCCCTGTGTTCTCACTTGACTGATAATCATGGGCTTTGATTCTTATGAAAGAAAAAGAAAGTCAGGAGACACTTGGAAGAAAGGCAGCTGCAGGGAGAGCAACACAGATGGCCCACCAGTGACAGGCACAGCCCAAACTAGGCGGCCACACGGATCAGCCTCCCTCACTGAAACAGACAGAATGGGCATTGTTATTTTGATCATTTTTTTTTTTATTGTAGTAAGAACACTTAATTTGAGATCTACCCTCTTAGCAAATTTTAAGTGTACCATAAGGCATTGTTAACTTATCAGTGCACAGCAACGGTGTACAGCAGGTCTCTAGAACACATTCATCTTGCATAACTGAGACTTTATACCCATTGAATAGCGACTCTCCATCCCCCCACCCCTGGCAACCACCATTCTACTCTGCTTCTATGAGTTTGACTATTTTAGATACTTCATGTAAGTAGAATCAGCAATCCTACTTCTGAGTATTTACTTAAAAGAATCGAGATCAGGACCTGAAACATGCACTTCCGCATTCATTGCATTATTCCCAATAGCCAAGATGTGGAAACAACCTAAGTGTCCATTGATGAATGAGAGGATAGAGAAAATGTGGTCTGCCCTCCAGGTCAGATCCGTTGGCCATCCTCATGGCCTTGCTTCTGGCTCAGAGGCCCTGCCCAGAGGCT